>CAWVOZ010000179.1:0-114756 GCA_963931855.1 Philhelius festivus | reverse complement strand
AAACTGTATAAGCTTAAGTAGGAACGACCTAAGAATAATAACAGGTGACCTCACTGGACTCAGCAGCAGACTCATCCGTATTTAGGTGGGGCACAATAGATCTCTAGGTCGCAGTGCAATACCCTATACCCCTAACATATAATTTATTAACTTCCCATAGGGAGTTATTGCAATCGGTCCGATTTGTCAAATTGAAATTTTTGACATTTCTCGACGTTTCAAGGTCCCTAGAGGCTATATCAATCATTTTTAGAGAGATGTCTGTGTGTGTGTGTACGTACGTTCGTACGTCCGTACGTTCTGGTAACATTTTTCGTCGTCGAAATCTCAAGAACGAGTAAAGATATCGACTTCAATTGAATTTTGTTTAATAGATAATAACTTCGAAAGAGGCTGAAAGGGCGTTTATTAAAATTCAGTGAGTAGTTTATTCACTATAACGGTTTAAAAGAAAAGTAAAAATTTTGGTTAGTTTCAAATATCTCACGAAAAAATAATGCTATTGATTTCAAATAAAATTTAATGTACTCATTATAAGGTCATACAGATTATGTATGAATGTGGAAAAAATGACCATACCGTTATTTTTTTAAATAAAAAAAACTGAAAAAAAAAATTCATAACCCAGATATTCTAAGAACGGAAAACAATTTGAAACTCAAAATAATTTTATTTTACGAAAAATAATGTGTTTTACAACTGGTGTAAATTGCAAAAAAATATCAGTTCACAATTTTTTACAAAAAATAAAAAACTATATAAGATTCTATTGAAAATTGGTAAAAATTGTTTTTCGACTCAAATTTCTCGAGAACTAGTAGTGATATTGACTTCTAATGTAGTTTATTTTATACATAGTATAATTTTGTACAATTGGTAAAATGTTGAAAAATATTGAATTAATAGTTTTTTTTTAAATAAAAAAACTATTGAAAATTCTAGTGAAAACTAGTTAAAATTGTATTTCAAGTCGAACTTCTTGGGAATGAACACCGATAGTGCTTTCTAAAGCATGTTGTTTTATACATCGATTCGATACCTTCCCGTAAGAATGTATACTAAGCGACAATTCTAAAATTGTTCAGGAAACGAAAAAAACGAAGAAAGTTCTAGTTGAATCATATAGTGTGTTAAGAGACAATTTTGGTTAAACTAAGTGACATCTAACAAAATTTTTTGTTGCTCACGACAATAAGATCTTTATTAATGTCGCTTAGCATAATTTTTTTGGCGGATAATACAAATTTCAGGGGGCAACATTATTTTAATGAGAAAACATGGCAGTTGATAAATTTTTTTATTTGTACTTTAGTTTCCTTTTCATGCAAAATAGGTTGGCGAAACCCAGGCCAAAACGTGGCCATTAACATATAGTATATTTCCTCATCAAAAAGTCATTTTCAAAAAAAGTGTCGCTTAGTACATTCTTACGGGAAGGTATCGACATAATACAATTATTAACATATAGTTAAATTTTGACAAGTATCGAATTGACAGTGTTAACAAAAATATAAAAAAAAATCTACTAAAAACTGGTAATATTTGTTTTTCGACTAGAATATCTTGAGAACGAGCAATGTTATTGACTTTGCCATTATTTAATTTTATACATAATACAATTTCTAACAAATGGTTTATATTTGACATATATCTAGTTTTAGAGCGGATATATTTTGTAAGTACCCTCCTTCAATAACCAAACCATATCTTTTAGATTTGAATATTTTTTAAATTTTTTCTATTAAAATGTTTGGAACCGAAATAATAAAGTATATATATAATATAATACATAATTTTATAATTTTACTATCAACTTAGTTTTTAGAAGAATGTATGTACTGTACATACGTATATAAATAAGGTTGTCAGTTGTACCCAAGTCCCACATATTCAAATTCCAATAATAGCTATGGTAAAATTGAAGAAAACGTCACAATATGTTTTTATCTTTTGTCCATGAAAGAGATGTAAAATTCTACTCAAGATTTTCTTAGGTGTAGGAACACAGATATATTAAAAAACACGGAAATCTATAATTCAGTATATTATAATATGTACCTACCAACCTTCGTAATTATTAAAAGAAATTTAACATTTTAAATAGAAAAGTTTAAAATTAGTTAAACACATTTTCTGTAAAAAAAACATGAAATGAGCGACTAAGTATCCTCATCATCAACAAAACAAAGCAAATTTCCTAACATCATAGTATGCCACAAGCATCATCGATTTTTAAAACAGGAGTCATTGCATATAAAGTTTTCAAGACCACAAATGGGAAGTAATCAGTGTGGGTCGCACCCAGCCTCTTTTTTCGTAATGTGGTGAGGTTCAGTGTAGGAGCAAGATCCCCCTCTACATCAGATGAGCTAAGCCGTGCGTCACCAGCATGTCATTCCTCTAAGCATTTGGACTCTTCCATTCCTATCCTAATTTAATGCCGCGGATTTTCGATTCCGATATATCTTATACGAGGCGAATTAGTATCTTTTCTGCTTCCGACCCCAATCCTTTTTCCTGTTTTGAATATTTTTTATTTCCGTTTCCCAATTCCTAATCTTAGGAACACGAAAAAATTGATCACGTAATTAAGTATGTCTGTACCTCGACCTACGGCCTTAACCGCTGAAACTATTTTCTCCAAACTTTGTATATACATATGGGTCTGCGGTGATTGAATTTGAAATAAAATTGTATATGTATATAAATGTTCGTAAGATTATGTTTTTGATTTAAAAAATTTAAAATAGCTTTTTGAAAATTCAATACCTTGAAAAGGGATGAAAAATGTTATTTTGAAATTATATCCTTAATTTTATATTATTAAATACTTCAAATAGATATACCAATTTATGTTTAGAATAATAAATTTGTTTATATACCTAAGTCTAATTAAAAAAAACTCCTCTAACGATTCTGTTAATTTTGTTCGCATAGATTCATATTTTCCTATAAGTCAGATGGCAATTCAAATAATAAATTTTATGAATTTGAAAATCAATTTCCTCCCTTTCTTATATCTACATACAAATTTTAAAATTCCAAAGTACTTCTACATAAGAGTAAGAACGTGCGATCCAGTTGTGCTTAATTCATATGATTCTTTGACATTTCATTTTACATAACGTCAAAAACGGTTTGTTTACTTAGTTCGTTAAAAAGAACTGTCATTATTTTTGGTTGTGTTCAGTAAAAATATTGCCTTACCATGATACTAGTTAAAAAGTGTTCAAAATTAAGATAAGTTAGATAGTAATCTACTTTAAAGTTAGAAAATTGTTAAAAAGTTTTATATACTTATACCTTAACACTAGGCTTTTAAATATTTTGTTACAATTTATAAAATTTGATAATAATTGTTTGATATAGGCAAATTTCCATATTTATTCAAAAATTACTTAAGATTTTCTTATACGAGTATTCGTTTTAAATGATATGAAGGTATTGTAGGCGTAAACTCTTCTGCGGCTACTTTTTAAATCCAAATATTACAATTTTTATTTCAACATAATTATACTTAATTCGATTATTTCCACAAGCGAGTTTCCTATCCAATGGAAAAGGGCAACAATTGTATCCAAGAAAATTGACCTCGAGATGTAATGATTTAAGGTCAATATCAATACCGCCATTTCTATCAAAAGTATTTGAAAAGATAATTCAAAAACAAATAAGTGGATTTCTTTATCAAGAAAATTTATTAACCACAAAACGAGCCATAGGAATAAGAGTTGTATTGAGGCATTAATTAGTGTTACAGAGGACAAAAGGATAGCCTTGAACATATAACTTTTTCAACAGTTTTCGACATGGTTAACCATTCTGTACTTTTCTCGCAGTGTGGTCCGTCTGATTCAGTCTTATTTAACCAAGAGATTGGAAGCAGTTGAACTAGAGAAAGTGGAGTCCGTCAGGGATCCATTCTTGGCCCTTTACTTTTCATAATCTAAGTAAGTGAGCTCCCTTCTATATGAGAATACTGTTCAATTCGCTTCTACGCTGATGATGTTCAGTTAAACATTAGCTGTCCACTGGGGCTTATTGAACATTCTGCAGCTTTTATAAATGAAAATCCTTAAGATGATGAATGAAGATCTGCAAGAAATCAATCACTAGTCGAACAATAATCGATTCATGCGCAACCCGAAGAAATAAAAATGTGTTATTATTTTAAAGAGAAGTTAGACCTGTAATATTTTCCCCCTTTTATCTTCAATAATTCTTATTTTGAGTACCTACGTTGAAATTAAACAAAGAGCCAAGGTGTTATTTTCAACAGAACTTTGACTTGGAAAAATATCATAACTTATATTGTTGGCAAGCATATCTACATATATATTGTTTTCCTCACGCTTTTGTCTACATACACAGTTCTAAATAGATACCCGTTAAAATACCAGCATTACTTCTGAAAACACTTACATTACCGTTAGTTGTTTACGGTTGTGAAATTTTCTGTAATCTACCCTCACCTCAAAATCCTAAAAATTCAATTTCAAATAAACTGTTGTAAGTATTTTTTAAATAAACTTAGAACAGCATCAAAAAAAAAAAAAAAAAATTCCGCCGATTACAAATGTTGAATTAAATATTTGACAGTAAAGTGTGAATAAGTATTTCTTCTGCATTGATTCAATTGATCAATTCTCACGGATTGTTTTGTTTTTAATCGCGTGAAGCATGCACCACGACTCATCCAAACCCATTCATAAAAAAAAACAAAAAAAACGATTTCATCTTAACCGATTCCCATTTAAAGTCCTAGTTTGGCCAACATTAATTTCATCTTCAGTCTCAATTATTCACTCATTAAGCACCGAGATATCATTGAATTACCTCCATCACACCCAACAGCAAATCGTGTTTTAAATTATATTTTTTTTTTTAACTTCCCATAGGGAGTTATTGTAATCGGTCCGATTTTTCAAATTGTTTAAGTTGGCAATCATTCAGTGCAGTTCATTCAGAATAAATGCCAAAAATACATTCCTTTGAAGAGTCTGTGAAATAAAAAACAAACCTCTTTACATTTATCTGAGATTGAGGATACTTCCCAATGTGATTGGTAATCTCCTGGATCTTCCATGTTAACTATGACAATGGTGACCATCCGTTCAGCACTAATAAAATTTGTTGAGATTTGAGAAGGATTTTGTTGCTTCGAGTTGTTGAAGCAACTAGAATTAAGAGGACGAGTCCAAACGGCTAAAATGGGAAATAATTTTCATGACAAGAGGGTACATACAAAAAATTCCAGTCGTGTGCCTAAGAGGTGTCCCATATAATACTATTGTTTTAGTTTATGATAATTTTTATAGTTTCAGCTGCAATTTTAAAAAAACGTGTCTTTACATTAGTCTCGAGAACGCCTGAAAATACGAGTAAATTGATTAAATTATTATTGTCCCTTTGATTTGCAAATTTTGAGATTGAGAACATGACTGAGAACATCCAAGGAATTCAAAAATTCTCTTGAACAGTCTGTTGCAGTGTTTGCTTAAGCATAACATAATCCGTGATATTAGGTTAACAATATTTGTTTTGTCTAAAATTTCTTAAATTTTCAATGTTAAAGTAAAATTTTTTCCATAAAAATTAAATAAAAATAACCCCTAATGAAGCCGGAAAGAAACCGTTGAAACGTTGGGAAAAAAATTAATTATTGTTTTAAATTAATTGTATTTTCTTAAAGAGATCATTAAGCTCAATTGTCTACACAACATACGTCACATTATATGATTAAATACTAGTACAATATCTGTTGCTTCGTCATCAATATTCTACGCGATTAAACGATTGTAAGCGGAGGAGCTTTCGGTGACTACTACGATGAAACCTGAAGCTAGGTGGTCATGGAATTCGTTTCCGTAGAAGGATCTCCCATGGTCGATAGGTCAAGTGGAGTATGATGTCACTACTAATTACCCTGCAACGAAAGTGTGTAGTCACCAAGTCGCCCTCGAAATGACGATCACAGGAATTCTTCTTTAGAACGTTGGTGTCTCTAGTTCCAGCTAGGATGAACTACTTGGGGTCTACATTACGTAAGCTTTTGACATAATAAGAGAAGAGGTCAGTTAGGATTGTTTATACAAACCAGGTTTTCTGAAAAAGAGGTAGTGGCGAATGAACCCGGTATGGGCCAACGGCAGTTCTCATATCCCCTTAGTGGGTTACTGGCATCAGATATTCCAGCCTACTGAACGAAGGCTAAGCAAGTCTCCTGTCTCCCGGACTTGGGGTTTGTACTGTCCGGTTAACTTGCCTACCACATACAATGTAACGGTTACCAGAGAGTCTCAGGCAGAAGCCCTTCATGGCTCCTTCGGGAGCGGGTTAAGTAAGTAAGTAAAATCATCGAAGTACTTACCTTTTTTATAATTTTATGGAGAGGCTTTCATGATGTTAAACACAGTACCAGCAATGAGTGAATTAGCGAAAGTGAAAGGGTTGTTGATAACATTGGTCTTGAATGTTGGCAACTAAAAAACGAATCTCTTTAATTGAAGGTACGACCAAAATTAGACTCGAGGGTAAACTCATGAGCATTCGTAGCGAAATGGAAATGGGATTGTAATGATTGAGGGTATGAATGCAAATGGCTACTTCGAGTGAGCCTGAGCATTGCTTGTGAAAGAAGCGGTAAAACAAGGAAATACATGAAATATTCCGATGGTGTTAAAGAGATGGGAATGATTCCATGATAGCTCTGTTTCCTATCTAAAGGTATGAGTTACATATACTCGAGTTTTGCAGCTGACTTGGCACATTCACTCAGCCAATCGTGGTTCAAATACCTTGCTTCGAAAATCCTTCGATGATGTGGATTCATAAGAATTCGTCTGGAATCAGACCAGATTGCACCATCAACCATGAACCACCATCAATCCGTCTGATGAACAGATGAAAGGTTGTTTTAACAACACAACTCACATGTTCGTAGCCACTAGCAGCTTCTTTACGTATAATATCGCCAGGATTACGATTATTTCAAGAAAGCCTTGAGTTCATCTGCAGGAGTTGATCGTGGGCTTAACGGTAAAGTTTAACGGCAATATCCGATCAGTAGTATCATTATACCTCTGAAGCGTTTCGCATTGTTCCGCAAATCGTTTATCTATCGGTCAAGTGCCCCAAGGCTCGTTTCTGTTCTATTATGCATTCATTCCATTCAATAACTTTGCAGGTTTTGAACGCATGTGTCAGAGCCGAGTTTTTTGCAATGTTGCATTTTCGTTTGTCGTAAATGAATGAGCTGTCAAAATATTAGGTAAACATTCCAGCAAAAGTGACCGTAAGCGTGATGTTGGATCTGGACTGTATTGAACAAAAAAGCAATAAAACGAAGAATGTTTTGCCAGTTCCACCAGACACTCGAGAATAAATTTGTCGCCGTAAATTATCTTCATCATTATGAGTTTATATTTCGCCTTTCCATACAAAATTAAATTTTCAGCTACCGCTACCGAAACAATACCTGAAAGTATGCAATTTCCAGTTTTTACGAAAAGAATTTTTTCTCAGATTATGTATCATATTTTCCTAATAGTTGCTAATGAAGAAATATAGTTTTAGTGGCAGATTAACTCAAAAACTTTCAATTCTTTAAGAAATGTTGCACCGAAACAGCAAATATTATTTATTTTCCCAAATCGTATGTTTTTCAAAATGTCATCTAACGTACAAAACTTAAAGTCACGCCATTCTACCTGACTTATAACATCGTTTTCCAAAGTGACAAAATTCCTGCCAAATGTTTGAACTTTACTCGATGTCAAAAATTAATTTTTCAAGCGTATTTTTTTTGGAAATTCGAGTAAATTTGGTCACCACAATACTTCGTTGATGTATCCCTTTTTCACGGACGATGAGATAAACATTATCACTACATAAACTCACACAACCAAACGGACTTAACAAGTAATTATTTACCAGAAAACAGATGGATAATTCCGATAATTACATAATTTATAATTCTGGAATAAAAGCATGCGAAAAATAAATTACATTAATTGGTCAAAATGTTGGCATTAAATTCAATATTTGAATTGGTTCAAAGTGTGGCGCGTATGGCGGTATGTTGTGAAAGCGGCATTATAGTATGTGGTTTCGGGACAAGGATGAGTTTCATTAGCTTATATGATTGTATGCAGTTGTTCTGAGCTTACATACATACAGTGTAGCCTTTCCTTGTTTACAAAATGATAAATGGCTTTAATTAAAGAATAACTTCATGGTTAACAACAGCAACAAAAATAAAAAAATATCCACACATATTATTCGCTGGCTTAAACAGGATTATTTGATTACTTATCGTCCTGTATATCGCTCTGTCTTGTTCATAGATTTTATTGCGTTTATGTTTATTTAATGAATACGCGAATATATCCTTGGATTTGGAAAGCGAAAAAGTCATAAATTTAACCTTCGCTTTTTTTAAATTTTATTGGTTTCACACAGAGTGTTACTGAAGGTGTTGTGTGTCAATTTTTGGTGAAAGGTATGCGATACCTATGGGGTTGGTCGTGAAATTGGACATATGATGCGCGTTTAAGTGTGATTGTGCCATTTAGCACTAAAATTTTATGGAAATTAATAACAAATATATTATTTTAAGCTGGAAATTCAGTACTAAATAATAATATTCAAACTGAAATCTAAAAACAAAATTGAAGTCCGTTACGGTTCGTAGAGTGTCTTAATCTCTTAACCAAATGACTAACAACTCTCAACTATTCCTGTGGAATAAAGGGTACCTATAATTTTCTGTCAATTGCGAAAGTCCAAAGAGCAGAAATTCTCATGACAAGAATTACTATTGGAGGATTTGTCACTGCCTTGCAAAAGAGGCAATACACTTCTTAAAAATACCGGAATTAAGGGAAGCATGCAAAATACTTAAACTTGATCCAAATCAAAACCAGAATACAGCCATTTTTTTCAGACATCCAGGTGGCTGTTAAAGCCATTAATTCGGCTTTGGATTTTTAAATTTATTGGGATGACCTTGTGAGGCTAAACATTAACTGCCTTTCTAACCCAGAGCTTCCGAGTCACTTTTGAATAGAGGGTAATAATTGGACTGACGAGCTAGCCAGGCAAGGATCAGCCCTTCGTAGATTACTTGCGGAAATAATTGACATACACTCCCCGTCCAAAGTTTGGAACCACACTAAAATAATTACTTTTTCATGATTTTCGGGTTCCACACACCATTTTACCCTGCTTTTTTGATTGTATAACAAAGAAATAAATATTTAAAAACATATTTTATTCATTTTGATGCAATTTTCGCCCAATTTCTGGCAAAAGCAATACAAAATGATTTACAAGAAAGTATTTGAAAATTTAAATGTTACATTTATTAAGTTTTTTCTCGCACCAAATAATTTGAATTCAACTTTTGTTACTTCTTAATAAATTCCAAAAAGTCCAAAGGTCACTTCCAATTGTTGTGTCATAAAGTTAACGGTAGATTTTTAACAATGGCACTCATAGTATATTGGTCATTAGTGGTGATGGTTTTTTTTAGTGAACATAAATTGTGATCATATAATATGCCAAAATCTAAAGAAATGCTCGTATCATTAGAAAAAAGATTTCAAATAATAATTTTGCATAAAGAAGGGCATTCAGCGATATATTGCTCAATTTGTCGGTGTATCCAAGAAAGGAGTCTCTACAACATTAAAAAGGTATGTAGAAACTGACTCTCTTGAAAACAGAAAACGTTCCGGACGGCCGAAAAAAACAACTCCAGCCATTTATCGGTAAAGCAGAAATAAACAAATCAAACCCAGAACCGATTTCAGATTCAACAGTAAAAAGACGATTACACGAAGAGGGTTTATTTGGACGTGTAGCTTCCTTCCAAAATAAAATAAAAGAAAAAGATTAAATTGGGCTAAGGATCATGTAAATTGGTCCATTGAACAGTGGAAACAGGTTCTTTGGACTAATGAGTCACCGTTTCAAATTTTTGGAAGCAAAAGGGCTGCTTATTGTAGGCGCAAGGTAGGTGAAAGATACAAATCCGATTGTATAATGACAACAGTTAAGCACGGTGGCGGCTTGGTCCAAATTTGGGGATGTTTCAGCTATGATGGCGTCGCACAGTGGTAAAAATGGCATATTTAGGTGGACATGGGCTCATAACTTTTGAACGAGTTGAGATATTTTGACAATTTTTTTTGTAAAATGAAGGCAAAATATTCATATATTTAATTGCTAAGTTTTGAAAAAAATGGTTCACAACTCATTTTAGAATCTTGTGTTGAAATACAACTTTCTAAAAAATATTTTTTTTTTAATTATTATTTGCAATTAAAACAGTCGAGTTTTATTTGTTTGTTTTTAGTTTCAAATAGAGTCGTCATTTTAGAGAAATCAAAGGTTCCAAACAGGATTTAGGCTAAAAATCATGATGAAAAGATCAAATACCTAATATAAATAATTTAACTAAAAAAATTGTGTTCTCATTATTTTTATTCTTTCTAAAAATCGAGTACTCTCTTTATCAGCTCAAATAAAAAAAGTAATTTTCCAACACACGTTTTTATATGTTTATGTACACCAAAAAACTGAAAATGTCCACAAAAAAAAAATAATAATTTTTGTTAACTTAAAAAGCTTTTCATAAAAACTACATTTTTTTTTTTTTGATTTTTTTTTTCATAAATTAATTTTTATTAAATTCTAAACTTAGAACTATCTTAAAGCTAGAAATTTTTTTTAATTGTATCGCTTAAAACAAATTCAACTGGCCTAAGAAAACAGCATTTGAGTTATCCCTGTATTATTTCATACCGGTAAGGATTATGCCAATGAAGACTTTTAAAGGAAATAAAAGTAAACAATAACACAGATTGGAAAGAAAACACAACCTCTCGTTTTTTGGAGAATCATTGACTTATCATTCGTTATAACTGGAATCATTGAAGGTTTAAAAAAATATTTGTCATTTCAAGTAAGTTTTTAATAGTTTTCGGTTTATATAAGGGAAACGGTTGAGTTATATTCAATACCAGCAAGTGCTCATAATTGCGAGAAGAAAGGACTACATTTGATTGAAAGAGCAGAACGGAAGATTTCTTTCATACTTACGAACCAAAGAAAATACGAAAAAATACGACCCGTTTTTCACGCAGTTTAGTTAAAAACATTTTCACCGAATTTATTAAAAGTTCTTTTTCACGCTCATCATTGATACCTTTTATAACAGATCGGTCACTCACATATTGACGTACAGCAGAATCCTTATTTTTAGCTGATTGTTCTACCCAGACATCATAAAGTTCCTTTCATGAGAACGTCATTTTCTGGAAAATTCGCCCTATCTATTGCATATGGTTGTATATGGTTGAAAATGCAATTAATATTTTATCTTTACACTTTAAGCTGTCGGACAGCGAAAACCGGAACGCGGGACTAGGTGGGAAAAAAAAGTTGCAGCTTAGTAAACTTTTTTCTAAAGATAAGGCTAAGCAAATCGAGCTGCTAAGCTAATTAAGAATAGTTTATATAAAACTCAAATGCAATATTATAGAGATATACGGTACTTACCATTTCCAACACTTTTCAAAAAAAAAAAAAAAAAATTAACACCAAACTGAATTTTATTGTAACTTGTTTCATTGTTGGTTTTTCACCAATGGCTAATTAAAGACCGCTGTTCTACAAGTTATACTGTCTCAAAAAAAAAAAAAGCTGTGGTTTCATAGTTGTCAATCATTCCTTATAACAATATGAAGCCCAGTTAGTCTATTGATTAACATAAAATTTGAACCAAATGTCCACCTAAATATGCCATTTTTACCACTGTGCGTCGGTTCTTTGACAAAAATCGATGGAATACTAAATAAAGAAGGCTTCCAAAATACTTCAAAGCCACGCTATTCCATCTGGTATCAAGCTGATTGGAAAAGGTTCATGTTTAAACAAGATAATGACTCGAAGCACACGTCACGCCTCTGCCGAAATTATTTAGAGATCAAAGAAGAAGCCGGAGTGCTTAGAATAATGCAATGGCCAGCACAATCACCGGATTTAAATCCAATCGAAAAACTGTGGAATGAAATGGATCTTCAGGTAAAAAAGCTCCGTCCAAATAGTAAATCTGATCTGTGGAGAAACCTCAAGAACGTGTGGGATGGTCTCCAGCCAGAAATTCTCCAAAAATTGGTCAATAGAATGCCAAAACTATGCCAAGCAGTCATAAAAGCGCGTGGATTGCATTTCGATGAAAATCGATAAATTTAATTTCTTTGGTATCGTTTTTTATGTATGTATCGGACAGTCATTTAATGTATATATGAAAACTCACAATAGTGTTTATTTTTCGTTATTTAATACAAACAAGCCAAATAAATAAATAATGGCAATAGAAAATGACGAAAATTCTGTTTTTTTAATATGGTTCCAAAGTTTTGACGGTGGGTGTACCTCTTGGTGTTATAAATGACAAAATCTTCTAAATTTTTGTCACAGAATTCCAACGTAGATGGAGCAATTAAACCGACATTATATTTAGAAAAATGTCACCTCTCTATAATGAGACCCGAACTAATGACTTGCTATGCAGATCCAGGCAAAACATAGCCAGAGTAGTTGAACCATACACTGGACACTGGCCAATAGAGGAACATGTAGCGAAGCTGGGCATTTCCTATAAAACTCATTGTTGCAGTTATCGGGATCAGCAGGAAAAGGAAACGGCCATTCATTTCCTCTGTAAATGTTCTGCTCTAGCCAGAATGAAAGCCCAACTGTTCGGAAATATCTTTCGGTTAATATCTGGACTATCTGAACTGAAAATCGAAAACTTGATCTCTTTTTTTAACAAGACGGATTGGCACTGAGATGATCCTAAACTTCTGTTTAATAAATAAAAAAAAATATTAAATTTAAAAATAAAAACTAGCAAATATTTTAAATAAAAAAAGTATAAATACCGAAAAACATAACTTTAACTAAATGCAGTATAACTTAGGGTACCATCGTGAGGCAAAGGCTAGTTCTTATGAATTTTCGCATAGCGTTACTATAGTCTTAAGATTAAATTGAACAAAAAAGAAAAAAAATCTGGAGCTGTATATCAATTTGAAAAAGACAGAGTACTTACTGTATTGAAGCATATCCCTGGTAAATGTGTTTCTATTGAGCATCTTAGGGCCTTATGTGACATTATAACAGCCAATATCAGTGTCTTCTGGCCTGGCAGGTGGACTTAAGTTTACATATTCATACATGGGCAGATTTTGGAAAAGACCAAGACATAACAAGCTAAGATTCACCACGTTTTCATAACTTTCAAAACCTATTATGACATTATTCATCGTTAGGACGTCTTTATTTTTAAGTCCAAACTCGGGATCCCAGGAAAACCGATCCAAATTTGACGCATAATATTGGAAATATAAGGTGCAACGTAAAACTAGGGAATAACTACTCACAACTACTCCGAAAATGCGCAGGACTTCCGCAAGAAGATAAACTATCATGTTCCTGGAGCAGATGAATACATGGCAGATATTAGCAGCGAAGACACTATGTTGAACGAATATGTTCAAATATTGAAGAATGTGGATGACACCGACATAATCGGCCGCTCCCAAAATTCTGAAACGGATTCCATCATGCGATTGAAGTATAGGCGAAACTTGTTGATCTTCAAGACAACACTAAGAACATGCATCAATATACAAACAAACTTCTTTTCACCGACTTAGACAAAACGTCACTATTAATAGCAACAACTTTTAAGTAATAAAGGACATCCATAAACCCAGGATTGAATGTCAACTCCACATACAACGTTCAACAAAGAATTACCATAGTAAGTCGGTGCTAAGAATTCAAGAAATTAGTTCCAAACTCCCTACTTGTTAGTCGGAGTACAAGATCTCCAAAACCCTTTTACTGAAGGTCCTTCTCAAAGGCACCATGTGTTGAACGATAAGCTGAAAAGAAGAGCTTCTAATAGACTTCTTCGAATGAAAAACTCTTCGAGGTATATCTGGTCTTATATGCCATATTTTTACTGTCAACTTATAGGTACTATAAGGCAAGTTACTCGTATTCATTCGTAAAAAAAATCGAACTCGAGATTTTAATCAAAGTTGACATTACGATGATAGCGAAGAATAAATAAATGGGTCTCGCAATTCTGTCTGTCTGTCTGTTCGACTACAGACTAAACGGCTCGGCCGATTTTCCTTAAACTTGGTAGATATCATTTTTAATTTCCCCTCCACACGTTTTTTTTTAAGACCGAAAATAACGGTACCTGCCATACGAATTTTTTTTCGAAATTTTATAAATATTTTTTTTTTCTCAAAAAACTGTTGGGCAGATTTTAAAAATAAAAATACAAAAAAAAATCATTTAGTTAAAGCTACGTAATGGTTAAAAAAATTTTCCGAAAAATTGTTTATTTTTTTTGTTAAAGCTCCCCAAAAACATATATAGAATTGTGTACTCAAATTTTCAAAAAAAAAGATTTTTTGGATTTTTAAAAACACTTTAAAATTTTTTTTCATAACTTAATATTTCGAAAACCCCATGCTAAATTTTCTTAAAACTTAAAACTAAATAAAAAAATAAAATAAATAAAAGTTTGTCAATATAATCTACAAGATGTGAGAACAAAAATTTTATTTTACCTAAAAATAAAGGTACCTACCATACAAATGCTAAAAAATTAAAAAAAAAAAATGGTTTTCAAAAATCGTATTTTTCTCGAAAACGGCGCCTAGAATTTTGATGAATTTTTTTTCTTTAAATTAATTTTTACGATCTTTAATTTAATAAAACAAATTTTGAAATAAAGATATTACAGCTTGTACCTACCATAGAACCCGTTTTCGAATTTTGAATTTTTCATTATCCCCATAACGGATCTTAATGAATTTTTTTTATAGAGAAGCTTCCAAAAAGTCTAAAACACATTGCATTTCAAAACTTTAAAATAAATATTTTTTGAATTTTTGAAAAAAAAAACCTATTTTTTCTTTCTTTGAAAATTCGATGTCTCAGAAACGGCTCAATATTTTTTTTGTAAATTTAATTTTTATTCGAACAATAATAAAAACTTTAAATTGGCGTACCAAAAATTTTTCTTAAGAATCTCTTAAAAAGTTTGTATACAAAAGCTTTTTTTAAGAAACCACTACAACGACTTATAACTTTTGTTCTTGCATAAATTCATATTTGCATAGTCTCTTACTACTAAAAGAATTTAAAAAATAAATTTTATCCTTATGAACAGTTTTCTCTAATAACATTAGTTTTTAAATTCCTAGTCTATTACATAGGAGCAAGTTCGTGCAACCCAATCGTGCATTTTATTTCTTCCAGCAACCATCTGATCCATCAGATTGGAGCAAAAGTCATATGAAAAATTATCCTCGCAAAATACCCTTTAGCGGTCTCATCTACCTTTGGCAACATTCATGCTGATGGACCATATAGCTAGACCATTATGATTCGTTGTTCGGAGGAGGGACCTGCTTCTCAAAAAATAATTAACTAACTAACTAGCCAAAATGCATAGCTGTCAAGTATGTATTTTTATTTTCTGTCCAAGACATCAACTTTGGATGTGCCTTTTTGATGAAAGCATACTTTATATCTAGTCTTGCTCTCATTGAACGTTAAACCCGTCTTCTTCGATTTCCCTTCAATAAATCATAAAAGCAGCACTAACAACATCACGTATTGTTCTTCCGATGTGTTTTTTTTTCACCCCCAAGAAGCTGGTGGTCCTTACTCGAGAAGCTCTGGTCCTTATATACAGAGACATTCAAAGTCTCTATTAAGTTATTGTCGGAATTCATTGTCAAACCAGAGTTTAGGGCGTTTAATATCAAGCACTTCGATATCTTTGATAGCTTCTTGATAATATTGGAACTGGTTCCCAATTATTGATGCTTGCAGGATAGAACTTCTTAAGATCTTATTAGATTTTCGAGCAGAGAAGAAACAAGTGATATCTTCGTCCGATGTTAAATTACCATTAAGTATTGCCCTGCAATGGATTCGTTTAGAATAAAGGAGGAAGTTGGCGAATCTCAACATAGTCAATATGATTATATGGTTAAAGGTTTTCAACTGAAGTCCATTATCGAAGGTTGTTCCGAGCAGGCTTATTGGGTTCTAAGAACTCATAGGATATGTTAATGGTATCACAATCTAACATAAACGAGAATTTTAGCGTTCTCACACATAATCGAAACTCAAGACAAGAGTGAAAGACAAGCCTCCAACGACGAATCCGTTCTCGGTAACGGTCAAAATTTCTCATTTTCTTCTTCTTTTTTTATCATTGAAATTATATAATTTATAAATTTTACTTAGAGAAGAAAATCGTTCATTAATCAATTAAACATTCAAGGAGTCAATTTTTCTATTTTTTTATTTAACATTTAAGACAAAATATACAAAGGAACGCATGCTCTCAAGACCAGAAATATCGATAAGTTTAAGTTTGTTGTGATGAGGAGGGTTATCATAGGGATTATCCCACCCTAACCCGCTAAGTGCAAGCCTAAGGAACGTTTTTTGCATCTATTCTTGTCGGCGTAATTTATTTGGTGCCCAAATTTGACAAGTGTATTACCGAATGGACCTAAAAAATGTTATAAAAAGCTGCTTAGTAACCAAATGATCAAAATTTGCCTTGACTCTCTGTTTTACCAACCAGGAATTGAATTGGCTCTGTTATATGATGTGGATTTGAAGTGTGAAGTTGATGTGCTCTGGAGCTGATGAATTCAAGATGACAGTTGAATGACTCATAGCCTTACATTTGTTGACGTTAAGAAACAGTTATAACCACTCATATCTCATTTATATAGAAAATAAAAAGTAAAGGGCTTAATTGCCTACCCAGTGGCATTCCAGAGTAAATGGTCTAAGTTTTGCAGATATGGCCATTGTAAAATACCGATTATGGTATATTGCGAAAATAATATTTCATAGAGCAAAATGCTCGCTAAATTCTAGCTTCCTTAGCGTTAGTTTTAATATCAATATTCGATACGAGAGTTTATCGAGAGACTTTCTAAAGTCAGAGAAGACACAATCCATTTGATTCTTTTGAATCAATCAATACAATATTTGGTCAATTCCATAAGAAAAGTGACTGCAGAACGCTCTTTTGTTAATCCATGTTGATTTGGAATGATAAATAATTTAACATAAAAAATAGAGTTTCACAAATTTTTGTAATTACCGTTAATCTTGCAATAGGTCTATAATTGCTAACCTCGTACTTTTTGCTTTTTTATGCAAAAGAATTATAAAAGAGTTTTTCCATATAGATAGAAATTCACAAAAAAAAATAATTTTAAAAATAACGGACAAAGGCAACAATAAATGGCTTACAAAGTTTTTCAAAATAGTAGAAGGTATACCGCCAGGGCCCGATACATAATTTTCGTTAAGGCTAAATATGAACTGCGCAATGTTGTCTATATGAATAGTTACGTCTCCGACTCTACATGAACCCGAAATCCCGTTACCCCGGACACTCCCCTTTGCCTAACGGTATTGCAATAACAGTTTCCCACCATTTTTGCCTATACAGCAAAACCAATCCACAACGGATATACCCCTTTTCCCCTGCCGTCAACAAACAGAAAACTAAATGCTCATATTTCAGTTTATTCAAATGAAATATGAATATTCCATAAATAAGTGCATTCCTTTCCCACGGGAAGCACTTCGCGCTACCGTTGAACAGTTCATGAAAATATTATTATTTTAAAAGTTAGTTCTAATTCACTACTCTAATTGGAAGGTGCAGCCTTTTGCTTTGGACAGCGGCCTTCCTTTTAGTAATAATATAAATTAAGAAATGTATAATATAATAAGCAAATAAATAAATAAATAAAAACTGAAAAAAAAAAGAAAATGAAAAACGATTAAGTTTTTTTTATGTTAAACGCGAGTTTATTCACGTAAATGGCGCAGTCGGTTGTTCGAACAAGAACGTAAAGAACAAGTACGATTAAGTACAAATAAAAAATTAGTGCGACTAAGTGCTATAAACAAGTACGATTAAGTACAAATAAAAAATTAGTGCGACTAAGTGCTATAAACAAGTACGATTAAGTACAAATAAAAAATTAGTGCGACTAAGTGCTATAAACAAATACGACTAAGTACGAATAAAAATAGAAAATTGTGCGAATAAGTACAGATAAACAAAAATTAGTGCGATCAAGTAAAAACAAATTTAAATCTAAAGTTCGTTTAAGAACAAATTTAAAACAATAAGTTCGTTTAAGAACAAAATTGAATCCAAAGTGCGTTTAAGAACAAATTTAAATCTAAAGTTCGTTTAAGAACAAATTTAAAACAATAAGTTCGTTTAAGAACAAAATTGAATCCAAAGCGCGTTTAAGAACAATTTTAAATCTAAAAGTTCGTTTAAGAATAATCTAAATTTCAAAAAAAAAAAAGACATACAAAAAAAAAGTGCGTAAAACTACAAATTAAGGAGAGTGTGAGAGAGCGAAGGAAAGAAGAAAACTGGAAGAAACATTGGAAGACCTATTCAAAAAACTATCAATCAACATGGCGAACCCAGCAGCAGGAGCAGCAGCAACGGTAACATTAGACCCCATTAAGTATTTAAATAGCCTTCCTTCTTTTAATGGAAGTGCAGAAAACCTAAATAGTTTTATTGAATTATTGGACAGAGTCCACCCAGCTTTAAGTAGATTTGATGAAAATAGTCAGGCTATATTTTTAGATATTACTAAGAGTAAAATTATAGGGAAAGCTCGAGAAGCTTTAGATATAAACAACACAGTTCAAAATTGGGAGGAAATAAAAAAAATACTTTATCAATACTTTGGCGACAAAAAGTCGATAGAACAATTATATGATGATCTTAGAGGTTTACAATTTATAGACAACTGTCAAAATTTCTATGACAGAATAAAAATATCACTTAGACGATTAAATAATAAGACTAAAATAAGTAAAGGTATCACAGCTTCAATTGAACTAAAAAGAAACTGTGATATGGCATTACGACTTTTTATGAGTAAGATACCAGAACCGATGAAAGGTATTTTAACTTGTCGACAACCTGCAAATCTTGAACAAGCTATGGACATCCTGTACGAATCAGGATATGCCTATTTAAAAATAAATACAAACCCTAAATTTTATAATCAAAACTCAAATCAACACAATAACTCTAGAATACATTTTTATAACAACTCAAACCAATATAGAAACACTAATTCAGGTCAAAATAGAAACCCTCAAAACTATAATTCAGGTCAATACAGAAACCCTCAAAACTATAATTCTGGACAATACAGGAACACTCAAAACAATAATTCTGGACAATACAGAAACCCTCAAAACTATAATTCTGGACAATACAGGAACCCTCAAAACAATAATTCGGGACAATACAGGAATAATAGAAATAATAATTCTGGGCAGTACAGAAATTTTAACACTAATTCAGAACAATTTAGGCAATTTAGCAATAATTCAGGGCAACAAAGAAATAGTTACAATAATTCAGGGCAGTTCAGGAATGTTCAAGACTATAATACACCTACAGAACAAATGGATACGTTGTCCGCATCCTACCAGAGGGAAGTAAATACCCTAAACGACCTTCCGGATTTTCAGGAAGAAGGCCTACAGGCCGACTTCCCTATATAGTCATAAGAACAAAAAACAATAAATTCAAATTGAGGATACTAATTGACACAGGGTCAGAAACAAGTATCCTCAACCCAGGGTTATGCCACCCGAAATGGCAAGCTAAATTAGGAAAACCAATAGAAATCAAAACGGCGGGTACACCAATATACGCTTATAGCAAAGTGAAAATTCCGTTATTTAAGGAATTCGGCATGTTAAATAAAACTGCTGAATTTCTGGAACACAAATTTCACGATTGCTACGATGGTTTGATTGGTAACAATATTTTAATTCCAATTAAAGCTGTTCTCGATTTTGAGAATAAACTATTAATAATAAAAGAAACAAAAATCCCGATTTACTTCAACGAAAATGAAGAAAATCAAAAAAATGAGCTCTTAGAAAAAATAAATTCAAAAACAGAAATTAACCAAAATAACCAAACCATCGAAGATTATGAAAACCTAATACCAGAAGTACTTGTACATGAAATATATTATACACAAACAAGTACAGATCCTATTATGAACCAAATAAGGGTTAATCACCTTAGCGAAGAGGAGAAAAAGGGAATCTTAAACCTTGTTTCACGTAATGCTCCGATATTCTACCAAGAAGGTAGCGATCTGTCATTCACAAATGCGATTAAGCATCAAATAAAAACGGTGAATGAGATACCAATTTATTCCAAAACATATAGATATCCAGAGGTTCACAGAGTTGAAGTTAAGAAACAAATATCAGAAATGCTAAGACAAGGCATCATACGTCGGAGTAATTCACCATACTCAGCTCCAATTTGGGTAGTACCAAAAAAATTAGACGCTTCAAACGAAAAGAAATGGAGAATAGTCGTGGACTATCGGAAACTCAATGATGTAACGATAGACGACAAATTCCCTATGCGCAACATGGACGAGATATTTGACAAACTGGGAAGAGCGCAATATTTTACAACGCTGGATCTCGCAAAAGGTTTCCATCAAATTGAGATTGCAAAAGAAGACATACAAAAAACTGCATTTTCCACAGATGACGAACACTATGAATTTGTCCGTATGCCTTTTGGCCTAAAAAATGCGCCAGCTACATTCCAAAGGCTGATGAATTCAATACTTGCAGATTACGTAGGAAAATATTGTTGGGTATACCTAGACGATATAATAATTTTTTCAACTAGCCTTAACGAACATCTTGTAGCACTAAGCAAAATATTCCAGAGATTAAAAGAAGTAAATTTAAAGGTACAACTCGACAAATGCGAGTTTCTAAAAAAAGAAACCGAATTCCTGGGTCATATAGTAACAACAGAGGGCATAAAGCCGAACCCGAACAAAGTAGCCGCGATACAAGAGTACAAACTACCAAAAACTTCTAAACAAATAAAATCTTTCCTGGGAATCACAGGGTACTATCGAAAATTTATTAAGGACTATTCAAAGGTTGCAAAGCCAATGACTAACTTTCTGAAAAAAAATGCAAAAATTGATATTACCAACCAAGAATACATCGACAGTTTCGAAACTCTAAAGAAGTTGATAATCTCAGACCCAATCCTACAATATCCCGACTTCAATAAAAGATTTGTCTTAACAACAGACGCCTCGAACTTTGCCTTGGGCGCTGTCCTATCACAAAATAACCACCCTTTGTGTTACGCGAGCAGAACGCTAAATGACCACGAAATTAAATATTCGACAATAGAAAAAGAACTACTGGCGATAGTATGGGCCACGCAATACTTTAGGCCTTATCTCTATGGGAGGAAGTTCACAGTCCAAACAGACCACCGACCACTTGTTTGGTTGAGTTCTCTTAAAGAACCCAATATAAAACTTCAAAGGTGGAAAATTAAACTCGATGAGTACAATTTTGAGATAGAGTACGTTAAAGGTAAGGATAACCAAGTTGCAGATGGGTTATCAAGATTGGAAACTTACTACAACGAAAATGTAGAAAATCCAACTTACACAGACGAAGCACATTGTAGTAATGATATTAAAATCAACAACAATGACATTTTAGATGAGGACGTAGAGTCCATGGTTGCAACAATCCACAGCGCAAATGAGGATAGCAGCAATCATATCCCCATTGTAGAGTCACCGGTTAACATTTATAAAACACAAATAATTTTAAATGAAACAGAAAACGTGAACAACCATAAAATTTATCACGCCTTTAATAAAAAAAGAATAGTTATAGAAATAAAAAAATTCAATGAAAATTTTATCCTTGACATCATGAAAAAATTCATTCCGCCTAAAGGAATAGTAGGCATTTTTTCTAGATATGATAATCTGTACGCGAAATTTCAAGACGTTTACATTAAATATTTCAGTAAAAATAAACTGTTGAGAATGATCAAATGTAGCAAATTCTTAGGTGATTTAGAAGATAAAGAAAAAGAACTCTTAGTTATTTCACAAACCCATAACTTACTCAACCATAGAGGCATTAATGAAACTTATTTGGAAATAAAAGATGTTTATTACTGCCCAAAACTCAAAGACAAGATTCAAGAATTTATTAATAATTGCGAAGTCTGTAACAAGGCAAAATACGAAAGAAATCCTTACAAAATACCTTTAAAATTAACTGAAACACCAATTAAACCAAATCAGATTATACATATTGACATTTGGTACGCCAACATCAATTTAATGTTTGTTACCATGATAGACAAATTTTCGAAATTTGTCACAGTTCATGAAATTAAACATAGAACATGGCCAAAATTATTAGACACTTTAAAATACAGATTTGCAAATAATGGAATCCCAGACAGGATAGTAACTGATGGTGAAACAGGATTCTCATCAATAGTAATCAAAGAATATCTCAAAGAGAATAATGTTGACTTACATATAACGACACCATACCACAAAACAGGAAATTCGGACATCGAAAGATTCCACTCGACTCTTAACGAGCACATACGAACATTTAACGCTGACAAAGAAAATAATGACACCTTACGAAACAAAGTCTTTAAAGCTGTTACAATTTATAACAAAACAATTCACTCTTCGACAAAAAGAAGACCTATCGAATTTACAGACGGAACAATAACAAATCAGGAATACCCCAAAATAATAGAAACAATTAATAACAATAAAGAACGATACATAAGCAAACACAACAAAAACAAAACCGATATAGACCTTACGCAAAGTAAACATTCCTATCTAAAAACTAGAACTCATAACAAACTTAAACCAGTTCATATAGAATCAGACCCAATAGTCATAAATAAAGATTATTTACAAAATGAGAGAGGCAGTAAATTTTATAAAAATCAAGTTAAAAGAAAATACAAATATGAAAATACGTAAGCAAAATTTTTTTTCAGGTACTTTTAGTCATACTTACTACACTTTTAATACCAACGACGGGACAGAACATTGACGTTCAAAATCTAAATACAGGAAATGGATTCGTAAATATTAGAGGAGAAGAAGTTAAAGTTATAAAAAACTACTTCAAAATTTTGCACATAGTTAATCTGACGTTATGGTCAGAGAACCTCGAATTGATAAGACACAACGTTGACAAACTAGCAGATAAAGACGAATACCCGACAATTGTACATGGACTTAACGAATTAGGACAGGACATCAGTAGTTTAACCCAGAAACATAAACAAAAAAGATCACTTTTTAACTTTGTTGGTAAAAGCCTTAAATATTTGGCTGGAACTATGGACTACGAAGATGAAGCTGAAATAAAGACAAGACTTAGCACAGAGGAACAAAACACTAAAAACGTACTTAACGGACTTAATGACCAAATTAAAATCAATACTAAATTCTATGAAAACATTTACAACATAACTAAACATATCAACAAACAACAAAGAGAAATTAAAGATCAGTTTTCAACATTAAGTAACGCAATAGATAAAGAAAATTTCAGAATAACAACAATGCAACACGCATTCCAGATTCAATATGATATTCAATTGTTAAATAATCAAGTAAAGAAAATAAAAGAAAGTATACTATTGAGTCAGCTAGGTCTATTAGGCAAAGACATCTTATCTCTAAAAGAAATTACAGATTTTAATATTACAATCGAAAAACTTAAAGACATCAGAAGTTCTACAATCTTTCATGACAATCAAATAATTTTTGTTATAATGATTCCAAATTATAGTAATATAAAATATCATAGAATTTTCATCGAACCAATCCCCAATTTTGAATCCCTCGAGCTCTCTCCTAAATACACTTCAATAATAACTGATGGAAAAATTAATTATGTGTATTATGATAAAATATTAAGAGAAGAAAATTTAATAATTATAAGTGACGAATGTATTAAAAATATTTTTAACAAAAATACAACATGTAATTTTATAAAAAACAAAAATACAGAAATAAAGCAACTAACTAATAATATTTTAATCCTTAAGAACATGCCAAAAACAATTGTTAATCATAATTGTAATGACTTTGAAATAGAAATTATAGGAAATTATATAATAAAATTTGAAAATTGTATCATTAAAATAAATAATATAAAATACGAAAACTTTATGTATTATGACAACTTTGTCATACCAAACCTAAGTAATGTAAAAATCAAAAACATTGAACTGAACTTTTCAACGACGGAAATACACGCGAAACATATCGAAAATCGAAAATTAATTGAAGAACTAAAATTTAACTATAAAACGAATGCTAGTATACATTACAGCTTTAATTTTTTAATTTTGACCATATTAATTGCATTCCTTATAATTTTTTTCAAAAAAAGAATTAACAAAATTAAAATTAAAATTCAAAAAAATGATTCTCCGGAGCAGAATCTTAAGGGGGGAGGAGTTACGTCTCCGACTCTACATGAACCCGAAATCCCGTTACCCCGGACACTCCCCTTTGCCTAACGGTATTGCAATAACAGTTTCCCACCATTTTTGCCTATACAGCAAAACCAATCCACAACGGATATACCCCTTTTCCCCTGCCGTCAACAAACAGAAAACTAAATGCTCATATTTCAGTTTATTCAAATGAAATATGAATATTCCATAAATAAGTGCATTCCTTTCCCACGGGAAGCACTTCGCGCTACCGTTGAACAGTTCATGAAAATATTATTATTTTAAAAGTTAGTTCTAATTCACTACTCTAATTGGAAGGTGCAGCCTTTTGCTTTGGACAGCGGCCTTCCTTTTAGTAATAATATAAATTAAGAAATGTATAATATAATAAGCAAATAAATAAATAAATAAAAACTGAAAAAAAAAAGAAAATGAAAAACGATTAAGTTTTTTTTATGTTAAACGCGAGTTTATTCACGTAAATGAATATCAAAACTAATATGAGCTAAGTTAAAGCACATATATTAAAGATGTCAAGGTTATGGCTTTTTTCGTCAAAATTATCACAGTTTGAAATATCACAGTTTAAGGTATCACAGTAATTAGTATCGCACTTAAGGACACTTCGAAAGAAGTCTGAAAATAGTTGTGCTACCTATCACGATAAGATATATCATGATAAGAAATTTCGTTTGAATTGAGAACAGTACTATAACTCTATAGGTAAATAAACATGAACATCACGGGAAAAACAGACAAATCAAGGCGATACAGTTTCTATTCCAGATAAATTTGAATACCCTCAGCTTTCAGCTTAAATGATACCTTTCGAACTACATGTGCAGGTTCTTAATCTTGCTCTAATGAAAATCTAATCCAATATTGATTACAAGTACGTGTAAATATGCACACGCAAAATTATACAGTCAGATTTTTGACTTAGTCATTCTTCGACCATGCAAATTTTTTCTAGGTCAAATGAAGAACATCATAGTAAAAGACAAATGGTTATCTACACAATAAAAATAGAAAGACAAAATAAGGGAGTTAGAACTCATTAGGGTGTTTTCAATTTGTGTTGTTATTAAAAAGTTTCACTGACAACAAGGACAGACATTTCTGAACTTTAAATGGTCATAAAAATGTCATCACTTCAATTGATATTTTTACGCGGAATAGAATTTAGCTACAGCTCCCCCGTAAAAGACTTAAAATAATTTTATATCTCAATAAACTTGTTTGGATATAAAAAAAAAATAAATAAAAAACAAAAACATTCGCTTCCCACTATAATCCCCAATCAATCTCAATTCCTTTTACGCGAAAAATAAATTCATATATGATATTTAAGACTATTTATATAGAGGTATAATAAAAATAATAAATCCTTTTAATAAACTTAAGCTCATCCTAACCAATTACATCGACAAATTACTCAGAGCAATTTTGCCACAGCGAAAATAATCCCCAACGCAGCTTTTGATGTCTTAAACTCCCTCCCAACCAACCCAAGACGACCAAGAAGCTTTACGAGACGGCGACATCAAAATGAAAAACATAAAATAAAATAGTCCTTACTCGCGCGCCACCACTTGTAGACAGTAGATACTATACCGCCATATTGCAATTTAGTTAAGTCTCTGGCCGCTATGCGCGGCGCTAGTTTTATCATCCAATTTCGTACTCACATTCAAGGATATAAAAAAAAAGAAAGTCAACAAAAATGAAAAAAGTAAACAACGATGAGAACGAAGAAACACCCGAGCCGCTAATAAAAGTGGATAATAAATTTATGAGCATGTCCTTGCTTGGGTGGATTGTATACTGTGTAGAAGGGGAGCAAGTATCCTTCGACGATAAACAAAACAACAAAACGAGCGCGTTTAGTGTTTGCTTCAGTGCATGTCAAGGAATTTATCTCGCAAAGTCATCAGCGCTGACAACGACACTATACTTTCAAGCAGTCACATGCATGCCTCGAAAGGACTTCCCCCTTGGCCCTAACGCCGACGCCGATGTCCATGGAAACACAGGCAGAGATAGAGAGTTTGGAGAAACACTGCCGCATAAATGAAATTTCATGCATAACAAACATAAAAATGATCCTTTAAGTAGATACTTTCATCTTTTCCGTCCGATGAGAGATGCTGCGAGTATAGCATAGAAGTTATCCTTTGTTGGTTCTGAGCAGAGAGATATGGCTGCGACATCCTTGCCTCGTTTAGCTTTTGTTTTTTGGCTGAAAGTATTGAAACCTACTGCAGAGGGAAGAACAAAACACAACATCACCACCATAAAGAGTAAATAAACTGTAAACCAGAAGACACCACATTCTTGTCGGCGCAACGTACATAGTGCATAGGAACTTACGGTGTGGCGATAGCTTGCATTGCATCCTGCGAAGGTCTTCGCTCTCAATCTCGTCCTAAAAGAGAAAATAGACCGAAAAGGAGCCCCTTCTTAAGCCACCGGTAACCGCAGAAAACTTATGAGGTCCTTAGCGAATTTCATTACCCGGTTGTGGCTCATACCAAAAACATCGACTGCAGCACACAGGAAAGCAAAATAGAAGTAGTGCTATCCTGGCTCCTGTTGAAAACGGAACTCCATTAATTTTGGCTTTATGCTATTGTTCTAGTTTCATGGCGTTAAATGGGTTAGATGCACGACAAGAACATGCAACGATGGCAACAAAGATATGACGACGTCGTCGTCGATGGCACAGAACAAAAGACGACGATGAAGACGAAAATTGCATCGAATAGAGCGGGGGTCCATTTGATATAGGACCATAAATATACCTATCGCGGGTTGCCATAGATTCATTTTCAAAACAGCCTAGCGCACATCCGAAATGTCTAATTTTCCATAACTCTGGCTTGAGTTTGACCAACAATGATATTGATTATGTTGGCTTTCTCGGCAGTGGTGGTTTAGGCTTTATTGGCATCATAGACCTGTGACTTAAGAGAAAACGACACCAGAAGAAGTTTAAAGGGGTCAAATTGCACGATCTCGCTGGATAATTGAAATCGCACAGGTTGTGGCAAGTAGCACAGTCCTGTTGAAACCACATATCATCGATATCCCTATCATCCAATTTCGTCCAAAAAAAGGTGGTTAACTTCGACCGATAGCGCTCGAAGTTGACGATGATGGCCTGGTCTATAGTTCATTCTCAATGATTCTGCTTGCCCAAAATCCACACCAAACAGTGACTTTTTGTGGATGCATTTCAATTTTGTGGATCTCATGTGGATTGTGATAGTCCCGAATTCGATAATTTTGCTTGTTGACAAAACCCGTTTATCATCGCTAAATTAGGGTTTTCGACTGAAATTCTGGTCAACTTCCAAATGATCTATGGTCTATGATAGTTAATTCTGAGCTCCTCAATTGAAGTTTGTACGAGTGTAGAGCAAGTCATGAGTTCTTGCGTGCAACGCGGAATTGACTGCCTTAGATTCTCCTGCACACTCTCACAGAATTCTGTGATTTTTTCGGCAGGTTTAACGTTTCGTTGACGTACGGGTGTTTGAACTGGTTGACTCGAGTTTATCAAAAGTTCCCTTCGCAGGGCGATTATGGCGACGGTAAAATGGTTGATGAAGGTTCAAACAGAAGATCCACTTTCTTTAAAAAAATTAATCATTTGCAAATATTGTTGAACGCTATAACTGTCAATGTGGATTTGGTAAAACCGATTTAATACATGACAGTCAATTTGACAGTTGTAGCTTCTAGAATATGGCGCAATCACCTTTGAAAGTTCGGAAACATTACTACTAATGTGAAAAGGTTAACTTAAATATGGCTACTAGCTGAGAAGTTGACACACTTAAGGCCTATTCATATAATATCGACAAACGACTGACGAATGAACGAACATTCGTTCATTTTAAAATTTCGTTCAGTTTGGATATTCGCAATTTTGCATCCAAACAAAACAATTTAATAAAAAACAATTAATATTTGCAGAAGATCGGTGTGCCCGTGAAAGGATTTCGATTCAAATGAAGATCAGAAGAAAATTGTGAACTGTCAGATTGGGGTCGCGTTCAATTAAACTGCAACTCGGCAGTAATTAAAGGTGCTACTCCACCGATGCGTTCAACGATCAATTTGCTAGGTGTCACAAGCAAAACCAAACGAAGGTGATCTTGGGATCGTTTCCCAAAAGAACAAACAAATTCGAAATAGGGTTATAAAAGTCGCGGAAAACGGTTTTTCGAAAACTAAGGCCTTGTGGTACCCAAATTCTTACCCAATCTGGCAAGTGAAAAATACGGTGTTCACTAAAAAAAATTATCCCAAAGATACTTAACTTTTCTCTAACAAAATTGGAGTCTGACCCACCTGAACATAACTCCGGAAATTGCTCCTTCCAGGGATGTTACTTCTCGGCAATTAATTAAACTGAGTTTCCACTCTTCTGGAAATTGCCTTAAAATTATTTCTCTAAGCGCACTCAAACACAAACCAAATTAACGATATTAAAATCCTTTAAAAGGTTTTTCGGTTTTCTAGAAACTTTTCAATTATGACCTGTACAAAACCACGGGATTTCTCAAGAACAGCCTTCTTGGTAGCGTTCTTCCATTCAACCTAGCTCCCTCTATTGTGTCCGTTTCTATCTTACACGGATATAATTCTCATTTCAAAATATCTATACTGTGAGGGATCATTCACAATGGAGTTCAAATAATTAATGTATTCAGCGCACATCCATCCAATACTCCTAAAGTTAAAGTCTCAAACAGACCCAGACTAAGTTGGAGATAAATATCTTGGAAAGATGCACTTCGTCACTTGTTAATGTTAAATGGTTGGGAGAAATTCAATTTTATGCAAAAATTAAAATCACTTTCGCTGCTCACATCCGGCTCGAAGGACCAAAATATTCGATTTACAAATCGCTTTAAGCAAATTCATATCTCACACCAAATATATCGCACTAAAAAAACTCGTAATAAATCTCAACAAATAAAATAAACCAAAAACTTAAAATTTGTGGGTGCGGCTGCGTTCAGCTTCCTGTGGTTAGAGCTGTGCCAATCGTTCATTTCGAAAGATCGAATCAATCATTGATTGATTGGTTCAAGGATTCAGTCTTTTCAATCAATCGTTGATTCAATCATTTTTTATCCATCCGTTTCGTTCCGAACGAGATATAGACCGACACGAAATGTTTTCAATCATCCATTCAACTAAAATATTTTATTTTCAATCGTTTCGTTCAGACCGAGACCGAAACAATGTGAAAATGAAAAAAGTTTGGCTTTTTCCTACTTGGTGTTGCTTCATTCACGCCATCTTCCATTGTATATAAAATGAGGAATATACATTCTGTTTTATGTCCATTCCTATTTGGTACTGTAAAATGATTGAGAATAAGTTGAATGAACGAAACATAACTTTTTTTGTTCGTTTCGTTCATCGGTTTGATTTTCAAGAGATTGACATTAGGATTGATTTATTTGGTCTACTTTAATTGCAATCAGCCAATCTTTTTGGTGAACGGGTCACAAAGACCGAATCAATCGCGATTGACACAGCTCTTCTGTGGTATTGATTTGTCATCGGCGATATTCAACAACCGTAGACCTTCGCGCAGATTTTATTAAGCTAAGGAATACTTCTTCCAAAATCATCTTTTCGTTTGAAAGACACTAATTTAATGCTGGGCTATGGACCATGCTCGTAGTTTTGCTCTTAGCCGTTTATGAACGATAATGTTATCAATCTTGGTTTATTGATGTGTCGTGACCAACTGTCACGAGTCTTGTTTTATGAGCCCTGTTTGTTACATGTTTCATAACAGATCTGGCGTCGGAAAAGGACGATCTGTCAACTGTCTTTATTACTTTTTGTATGATGGTTTAAGACTGTTTTCTGGCTGATGGTCCAGGTTCACAACGTACTCTACTCTTCACAATGTAGTTATCCTATTCTTCGTCCATATGGCTTCTGCAGAAATTGTTTGAATCAACAACAGCAGAGGCCTGTTATGACACCTTTTTTGAAGCCGATGTGCCTTCTGCGTAATAGTGTCAAACACGAAGAGCACATCAGATTCATTTAGTCACAAAACAAGTTGTTTTCTGTAAGCATCCAGCATTAGTTTACACGCAGCGATAAGAATACCTACATATGTATATTGATTTTGAACAATTTGACCGAACTCAAGTTGTATACAGAAACTTATCTGCAAAATATTGGGCCGAATTTCGTGCAAGCTTGGACACTCCGAAATATTTTGGAATTGCACAAAACATCACTTCGATTTTAAAGCTAAAAGGGACGAATTATACCTAAGTGTGTCATGTCTTGACATACATGTCAAACTCGTTGGCTTGTGTATGATCATGATGGAGAAATCTCCGTTAAGATCGGCATGAACACGGCCAAACTGTTTAACAATAAAATAAGGTCTGAGGCGACGCATGATAATGAAATTCTCTAACATCGTTCTTGAAGCAATAGTAGGCACTGCTGTCACAAGACATCAACAAAAGGACAAGTTGTCTTAAGTGTATTTAACTACATAGTATTTATGCTAAGAATATTGGCGCAAAATTTTAAGGAGTTCTTGTTTAAGCAATAAAACTGGCTCTACTTAACGCAGTCGTTAAGCTTGGAGACTTTGTCTAACTTTTTATAATTTTAATCACGTTAGACAAATCTTCTAACTAATGTGGGTTTTACAACAGAACCTAAGCGAATTTGCGTTGAACGAACAACCCTTAATTTGACAGATACATAACTCACACATCTTATTCTAGCTGTACATTTGTTTGTACAGATTTTTTAATCGTAGAACACTTTCGTACGATTGTTTCAAAATTATAATATTCAGTGATTCAGTCTATTTACAAAAAACATCTTTAAAAAATCGAATAAGACATCAGTAAACATTTTTTCTTCGATTTGTTTTGGTATGAAATGACCATTGTCAAAATGGATAAAGTATACTTTTAAAAGATAAACTAGCTTTTTGCTGCTGTTAAATTAAGACGAGCTCCTTAACGTTAAAGTATAGTTTATGTCCTTTAAAATTTACAAAAAGTCGTTTCTCGTTTTATACTCAATATTTAGAGCCGACTCCCATTCTAAAATTGATTTAGAGTAGGTTTTAAATGTTTAAAAATTTTGCGCCATTGACTTGTCGAAAGAACGAGATTACGGAAATGGGTTTTGATGTTAATGTGGACAAACTATGTGTAGAATTTATATTCTAATAAAGAACGATGGCAGCGGATTTAGAAAAAAACAAGATGACTATGTGACTATTAACAAGTAAGTAATTTATTGAAGTAAATGAAAATGGTAAATCCACAGGAAGTGTGGTAAGTATAAAAACAAGTGTAGATTAATAAATTTAAGTGTAGATGGCATAATAAAATAAGTGTAAGTGTTGCCGTAATATAATTATAATTCATTTTGTTCAACACTATGTGCTGGAATCTTAACAAGGTCGGGTCAGGCAAAATGTCACGAAAGATATATGTACATATATTACGAGTACTTCGAAGCAGGGAGAGTAGAAAATGTCTCTATCCAGAAAACCAAAGTAGACCCTGTACAAGACTTTCATCATTCTAGCCCAGTTGTATGGAGCACAATTATGGACATTTCAAGAACGGATGTAAATTTGTTCGGTTGCTTGGGACCAAGATTTTCGGATTCAACAACAAACATTACGGGGTAATCTAGCGATATTTACCTGGTCAAAAAGTGGCTAAATTGCCCCGGACATTTTGAGTGCATGGATAGCTGTACTGCACTAATTCCACAAGTATTCCAAGTAGCTCTAGATGATCTACGTAGCAGCATTTCACACATTTCATGTGGTGAGCGTGGTCAGTGCGTTGGACTTTCATGCCATTTCGTATTGATTCCGTTTTCAAGCACAGTCAGTCTGTAACTTTTTAAAAATAAGACAAAATATTTCCAGGGGTACTTGCTCTTGAAAGGAAGTGACAAATCCTCCTCAATTATCTCTTGTCATCGAAACAGTTAGGACTCGACAGAAAATTGTACGTCCCCTCCATTTCTGTCAACAACACGCACACAGAAATGGATGAGAGTTGTAAGGTTCAGATTCCCTACGAGCCGTAAAACCTCTTAATATGATTTATTTACTACGCACAAGCGGACAACGATCTCAACCAACTCCCGGCAGATTGCTACTAGGTTGATAGCAGCGGTTTCCGTGTTGATGCCATACTTATGATCCTGAACTAGGCGCCATCTAAAGGAAAATTAAAAAAAGAATTGCTGAGGTAACTTAACCAAAGTCTTAACTGACTATAATTTTAATTGTTTTAATGGTAAGTGTGTTGGACTGTTATGCCAAAAGGCCTGGGTTCAATTCCCAGCCGCTGCCAAAAATGATTTTCAGGGATGTACTGCCTCTTGCGAGGAAGTGACAAAATCTCCAAGAGTATCTCTTGTCAGGAAAAGGGCTGCTCAATAGCCACTCCGAATCGGCATTCCTCCTAACACGCACATAGGAATGGTTGAGAGTTGTACGAGTAATATGTAAGTCACTAGGTTTAGGCTCCCTACGACCCTAAATGGCTTTTAATTTAAATTTTTAACTCAAAAACAAAACTCGTTTCTAGGTTAGGATAATTTTCTTTCAAAAGCAATCAACGGCAACCCCTATACGCACACCTCCACACATTCCAATACACAGTACTATCTTGGTTTCACTATAGCATTCTAGGAGCATGAAAACTACTCTGGTAGAATAGTGCGGCTTGTATATTATTTATTTAAATAAAGCCGCGCACGCTTTAACCACAGAGTGGAGCGTCTTTTAATATTTTCATCCTTCCACAAGAAGCAAGGCGCGATATCTCTTTCATTGGAGTTATACGATGAGCCGCATATCCTTGGTGCAGAAGATAAAATCCTTTTATTTTCTTGTTAAAGTTATTTCCGCTATCCATAATGCTTGTTTTGTTCTTATTTTGAATAAATTCAAAAATCGTAAAGTAGAAGTAGTTGTGTAATACTCCTTTAGCAGCAGCAAAAAGGAGGACATTCAGCTTGGTTGCATGCTACTGCATCACTTCCTTGTTAATTAAATCTTGTGTGCGGTTTAGGTGAAGGACGACATTGTGTTGCACTCCATAGCCTACTGGCTGATGGGTATATTTTTTTGTGTTGCTAGATTTTATTGCCGAAGAATAATGAATCCAAGGATGTTTTAATGGGCTTCGTGAAGGTGATCTAGTTTCGGAGTGTATTCGGATGTGTTTCATGAAAATTAACAGGGAAATTTCACAGCACTTTTACCTTTAAGGTACATGTCGTAGGTACTTATATGTAACGCATTATGCGTAAAAATTAAAGACGACCGAATGAGGCCAGAGCAGCTACCCATAAAAGGATATATAACCTGAATCTTTCAATTGCCGTTCAAAAAAGGAACACATTCCATTTAATTTGACCTGAATATTGGTGTTTTTGTAGGCTTTACACGACTACCACACTTTATGCTACTTTTTACCCATTAGCTATTTGCCATAAAACACGATGCTAAATAGCTAAGGTATGGCAAATTATGGCTTTTTGTCGGTGTAGTGATCCAGCAGGAGGTATTGAGTTCCGTTTAAGTTTGATGCATTAATTTAAAATAATGGTACGTTTTTAGTTGCTCGAGAATTCGAACATATGAACCTTACTTTATGGCCTACATCAATTTTGAACACCGTTAAATGAAAACCGAGTATTTTAAAAGACTATTATGGAAAGTTTACTTAACTGCCCACAAGAGTATGCAAGGTTTTTTTTTTGGGTGTTCCCTTTCACTAAAACCATCGAAACAAGAAACCTAAATTAACAAATCATTAAATAACGGTACTCAATTCAAGATCTCGAGAGCCAAGAACCATGAACTCCCAATACTTATGCCCCACAATTACTTTTATGGCTATAAATTAGGGCCAGTAAAAACAATATTACAACGTCGTCGCTCGTCGTCGTCGGTGAAGTACAAATCATTGCTCGTAAACAAATTGGTTCTTCATTCCGGCAATAAGTATTTTGATTGATGTAACGGAAGTTTATACCGATACTTGCTTGTAGGAGCGAGAAAAACAAATGGAAAATAGGTAAAACAATAAGAGCCCTTTTTACCTGAATACTTACGTTAAGCTGCCTCATTTCAAGCTTGAGGGCATTATGTTTATTTTGTTCCTTGAGTTCAATTGTTGGTTAAGCAGGGAAAGGATTGCAGAATGCTTTGTACAACTTTTAATCTTGAATTGAACAAAAACAATGACAAGGTCAATGGTGGTGTAGATGGCATTATGGGCAAAAGGACTGCCAGAAATTTCAGAACTTGTTAACAAATCCGTTGATATTTATTCCTTTTTTTCTGTTTTTTTTTTTGAGTTGATAAGGAATATTATTTTTACTAAATTTTTCAAAAGCAATCCTTGATAGCTACTTATTTTTGTTAACTCATGAAAGGTAGAGTTGCGATTTTTGTGAAGTGATTCAGGTATACAGGGTCAAGTGGTCGCCGCCGCCGCGCGCGCCGCCGCCATTATTGATTACTATTTGGATTCTTCAACCCGCACTTTCAATAATATTTTGACGGGAATTTCAAGCGACAAGTTACGGCACTCTTATTTAATAATATCATTGCGGACTGCCAGAACCTTTTAAGTCCCAAAAACAACCCAAAAAATGAAGTTCGAAGCCTAAAATGGAGCGATTTTTGGGGGAATATAAATCGCCAAGGTGAATAAATAAGGCGACCCGAAAACCAATCTTTAAAATGTTCTTTGTTACGCGAGCTGTGTGCGTGGTGGAACCACATGTCCTCTTGTTCCAATTAATATTCTCTAGTTGGCAGTCTCGTTGGACTGATAGTGGGAAGGGCAGGACCACTTTCCAGTTTCTTCCTGAGGTGGTGTAGTGGATAAAACACAACACAATAAAAAAATAATAAAACATTCAAGCAATCGACATCAATAAAAACTAATGTAACTCCCGCACACGTCAGGTGTAAATCCGAAAATCATGGGCTGTGTGAATAGACGGAGAATTTTGGGACGCACCCTAAAATTACATTTTTCTAACAACCCTGTTGTTTCGTCTGTCTATAAAAATTATTAATCATTATTCTTCTGTGGCTGCGAGGTGCTGGTGGTTTTTATTTTGGTGCTGCATGCCTGTTGAGTTAATTATCAATTGTAATAATATTCTGAGTTTCAATTTGTTTAATTTTAAAGTAAGAACATTTTAAATTATAAGCTCGTTTTTTTTTTTAAGTAAATAGTCACAAGTAGACTATATTGGTGACTCCGACGTGATTTGAACACGCATCCTTCTGATCTATAGTGCTAATTAGAGGGAATGCCTGGACTTCTCAATTCTCACGGGCTTTTTGCTGACGGGTAATGGTTCCTTGAATGCATTCTTGCATATGAGCAGCTTTGCCAGTTTGGCTAAATGTGCATGTGGGGCTTCGGGAGAGGATTCGAGTCATATGTTAACTGAGTGTCCGCGATACGTCCACTTCAGAGATATCTCTGCGATGGGTGTGCTGTGGACAGATGGAGCTTGAGTTTTCAGTGTCTTTCAGACTCGGAGGCAATAATGGTAATCTGTCTGTCCTTGTTGTAGATACTACGGCGGATCGGGGTCACCCAGCGTTGGTCTTTGTTGGCAGGACTTGATTCCTTATTTTCATGGAGTCTTGGTTGAGTGCCTGAGATCAGCCTGGGTCTAGTGAGGGTCACGGCTATATGCTTCCTGGATGCTGGGTGCACTGTTACGTTAGGATTTGACCCGCATTGGGCTTATGAATGGTGGATGTTTGGGCGGGAGAAGGACTGTCCAGGTCTCATCCTGACTCACACACCATCAGTTATGAGCTCACTCCAACGCGCTTCTTCTAAGGCAATGTCATCTTTTGTTCTGAGTCCTTGATTTGCTGGCAATAGAGCATGACCCGTGACAAGGAGATATGTGAGGAATGGAGTGCTTAATATGTGTGCCTGGTCTCTCCTGATCAAGCACCTGAAAAAGATGCTTCAATCTGGAGGTGCTTAGTGATTTACGGGTCGTGCGTGTTATTACCAATTCACTGGAGGTTGTTGCTAGGTATACCTCGCTACACAGCAAGGGGTATAGTCATTTTTTTTAACGCTATCAGTACTGCTTAATGCAAGCATTTGTAACAATATTTCTTTTCTCTTCGGGTTTTTTCACCTTTAGATACTGGGAAACATCAGCTTGTCACAGTCATCATTTAGCGTGGTGTTAGTTGTCATGTCATGCCTCAACATGTTTGCAAAATTGCTACTGGGGTGGTGTTATGCTATCTCAGGGCGGTGGTCAGCGCTTAAACTGATTCCGTTAGTATGGGTAGGCCTGCCGTGGAATTTAACCATAACTGGCAGGTGTCCACGTTAAACAAAATACGGTTCTGTCGCAATTTATCAATTTCCAGGAATTTACAAGGGCGGTCCGATAAGTATTTAGCCAAAAGAAAAACAAAACATTTTAGAAAAGTGGCGATTTATTTCTCAACATAGTCTCGTTTTTGCTCGATACTCTTGATCTAGCAATGCTTCAACTTCTTGAACCAATCCAAAAAATAGGTTTTCTCGAGGTTTGCAAAGTAGGCCTCAGTGGCGGCAATGACCTCATCATTCGACTATACCCGGCGAGTGATTTTTTCAAGTTTGCAAGCAAAAAAAAAATCGCACGGGCCAAATCTGGAGAAAACGGTGGATGGGGCAGCAGTTCGTAATGCAATTCGACTACTTACAGCCTACTCTGAAGTATTCTCACGGTTGCGTTTATTGTCCGGAGTGAGCAAAGGCGGCACCCATTCCGTCACGCGGTCTTCTACTGTTTCAGCTATCTTGCGCACCTTCAATCGGCGGTCTGCCAATACCAGATCGTGGGCTTTTGACACGTTATCGTCCGCGGTAGCCATTTTCGGGGCACTTATCAAAAAACGATGTGCGACCACGTTGAAACTCGTTATACCAATGTTTGACGGTGGCTGGCTTTCGAAGGAGCAGAGCCACCGTACACAGTATCCAAGCGCTCTCTAATTTTGTTCCGCGATTTCCCTTCCAAAAACGAAAATAGATTCATCGACCGATATTGTCCTTCTTCCATTTTTCTATGATTCGCCTACAAGCTGGTTGCCAAACGTGGTCAAAACAAAACTACGAGTCCGATTCAGCTGAGATTTTGAAAGTTGCTGTCTTAGAGAATGTATACTAGACGATAGTAAATATCTCTTGCGATACTGGCACCATCGGGCGGTGAGGTTAAGTACTTACCGGACTGCTCTGATAGTTGTTATATGTATGTATACTGTTCACCATGTTATCGACGGTCGTCTTCGAAAAAACGAGGCCCAATGACACCTACGCCGCCGCTCGGTAAATGGGTTACCATTAAGTGATTTAAAGTTGATGTAATGGCTCTTCGTGGATAAAATGTGGATTCTCTGTGTCCCAGAAGTACAAATTCCGATGAAAATGGGCTTCGTAGCTCATTTAATATGCAATTGATGATCTGCAGATGGCAGAATTGTTAGAGACGAATGCCTATCACCTATCATTTTAATGTTTAACTCAGCAAAGTTGAACATTATGTACCTTCCTCTAAATCTTGTTTGACCAGAATAGCGCAGTCACGAAGAATTGTCAAGTGGAGACCTGCTCGCTCGGGTGCTCCGACTCCGATTAGACTCTGAAAACTTCAGGTTCACTAAGGTATTTATACCAGAATTTATTCCTCTGAGTGGTTTCGCAATTTGTTTTCATTACAAAGTAGAGCTATGTTTTTTGACGCCACATGCAATCAGTCAGGTTGGACTTTTATGCCAAAGGTCTCGCTTCGATTGTCAACCACTACTATCTAACAAAATAAAATGCACGACTGGGACTTACAAACTTCAATTTATGTTTAAGCATTCTAAAAAAGGGTTTTTTTAGAAAAAACTGTTCTGAAGCATAAAATTAATATTCTTTAAGTAGGCTTAGCAACTTCTTAAGTATATTTGAGCTAAAAATATAATAAATATAATATCATGTGATATCTTAAGCAAATAGTAAAGTTTTATCAAAATATCAAGCTCTATTTTGTATGCGAAAACATAACTGGTCATATAGTGTATCGCAAGTAAATTGTTAACAGGGGTTCTGCCTCATGTGAGGATGAGACAAATCTACCAAGAATATCTCTTGCCATAAAAATTGCTCGTCATCTTAGACGTTAGGAATCGGGAAAAAATTGAAGGCCCCTTCATTGACGCCTTCAGAAATAGTGGAGAGTTGTTAGTCACTAAGTTAGCTTTTTTTTCATTTTTACGGAATTATTTTTTATCTTAGTACTCGCCTTTTGTCGATTAGAACTTCATTGATTTGATGAGCGGTTCGAACGACTGGATAGTGCAAAGATTGCTATGTGGGTTTTTAGATAAACAACCTAGTAATAAACTTTTACCCGTTCTACGAGCTGATACAGAGTGGATTCGTTGTATTTCTTTGTGGAGGCTTCACAGGGAAGGTATGGGGGCTGCAGTCCAACAGTAGTGTGTGTGCTGTTCAGAACTCAGAAAGATTAATTCTGTTTCCTTGTTTGATTCATAGAAAAATGTCATTCATACCTCTGCAAGTGTTTTCCTCTGACGAAAATTAGAAAACAATAATTCGTAAGACCATTTTTTGACGACTTTGACGAACATCCGGAAATGGGTCTGCCACGAAACCCTGTCATCTATTAGATTCCTCAGACTGCGAGCTAACGAACTGGGAGTTCATGGTGCAAAATATTCGGATGATCGGATTAGTTGCCCTCTTAGCAAAAGACAAGCAGACATCCACTTTGGCACAACGTAGATGGTTTTGGAGAAATGGTAGTCCTGGTGATTGTGCCAAGGAGCTTATCTATTTTTAATCATACAATGTGCAAGAAACTAATAATAACATAAGTTCCACTAAGCTACCCTCTTTTCTTCTGTGATTTGGTAAGGCAGCTTTCCATCGCTGAATCCTCACTTCGGGCATACCTAGTTTCTAAGTGAGCAATAATATCATGTCTTTTGTGAACGTATCACCTTTAACCATACAATATTGAAATCCTGGGGATCATTGTGAATGCATTTCTTAGTCAGAATCAGTTTCATGTTCGCGCGGTTTCTTTATTTGGGAAGTAGAACAAAATGTTTAACGTGTTTGTACACCTGAGGCCTGACCTCAAATTACAAAAAACTTATTACACATCATATAACCGTTATACTTTTGGGAATACTTTCGAAAAACCAAGGTATTTCTTTCTCAAGATGGTACAAGTTTTATACTTATATTTATTTTCTCTTGGGCCTGTCAAGCCACATACATATGTGCAATGAACAAAGTATTAAAAATAGAATTTTTTACCCTTCAGCAAAATTCTTTATTGATTTCAGCCCCGAGTTTATTATAGCTAGGCTACAATTCGTTCCGATTGGTCTTCTATCAGAAGTAATTTATGTAACTCCCAATTAAGATTTAGCCTTACACTTCTTTGACATTTGTAATTATGAAAGTCACAGTAATGGAATTCTGTGCCCATGTCTCCGATAGTATATCTTTTACAAAAGAAATAAAAATCAAAAAAAGCAAAAGTCCCAAAAGACAACTAAAAAAACATAAATCCCAGCATAAATAGTAGGTACTGGAATTCTAAAGGAGAAAGCAACCTCCCATATAACTTTCGAATACACAAGACAAATCACTTCGCAAGTAATCCCTAACAACATGTCATTTTCACTCTCGTCTCTTTCATTTTAATAATTTTAATCGACAACAAACAAGGAGTGGATGTCATCCTCAGTTGAGGTCTCTGAGCTGTAAGGTGGTTGGTATACTCCCATATGCTTCCTGATGTTGCTACTGGAGCACCAGCCACCAACACACATCATCTCCAGCTTCCGCAAAGAACAACGACGACGACAACGACAAAGACGTCTTCAAACAGAATTGGACATTATGAATGCAGAAATTAACATTTTATGTTTGTTCAATATGCACACTCATATGTTGCGACATCCACACCCATGCACACACAAAGAAACTGCGCCACCGAGGACCAAAGAGATATGGCAGCAGTTGACGTTGTAGTGGTAGCTGATGGTAGCTTAGATGCCGTCATACATCCGTCTAACAAATTGGCGCTGCTGTTTCTTCAATGTGACGTCGACATTAATGTTTCTGTTTCGTGGTGCTATGCTAACCCGACCACCAACAATGTCACGAGCCAATATATCCTTGCTATAGCTAGTTTGCTGCTCCTTCGCTTTTCCATGCGAATAGTTTGCCACATACATTTCTTAGAAGAACGTCATTGTCAAAGCGAAAACGAACTCAGATGTTGATTTGATACTAAGCTCTCTGTTCCTTTGGTTGTAAATTTTTCTACATTTTGTTCTTCGTCCTTCTGGATCGGATCCTTCTTGTGGGGTTTATATATGAATGTATGTATGTGTGTGGTTTTTTTCTATTTGTTTGTTTTAATTTTAGCTTGTCATATATTTGCAATTCCCTATGTCATTCTCTGGTGTCGTGTTTCTGAGTGACTTTGCTGTGATTTGGCACGTACTCTAGGTGACAACTCGACATGCCGTTTGCCTTGCTGTTAGCTGGTACACACATAGAAAAGAAGCTGCTTCTACTACCGTCTCGTCGTCGTCGTCATAGTCGGCGGGTGCCGCGGCGGCAACAGAGTTGTATGCTCGTGTTAAACATTGAAAATGAACAATCCTTTTAAAGTGAAGCAGAAATAAACAGGAAAAGAAGACTAGCAAGCTACTCCTGATTTAGCGCATAGATTGTTGTCGTTTTGAAGCAGAGCACTGGTAATGTCGAATTTCGGTACATAGTCGGTCGTTTAGTTTATGTGAGGGAATATGATTAATTTTCAGATATCAGGAAGAGCTCATATTAGTATGCAAGGACATTAGCTTTTTGGGGACAGATTGCATGTTAAATTAGGAAACACACAATTTTTTAAGTTTTTTACGAAGACAATAGTCCTTTGAGGAAATGGGATCTTTAAAAAGAGGGAGTATGTTTTTGTTCTTCTAATCGTTTCTTAATCGAGATAATTTTACATTCTAATAGTGCATGTGAGGTTGTTGGGTCTATCACGGTTAGTTTTAGGATTTTGAAGTTAAGGTTTCTATAATTAGCATGGAGGAGTTAAAACTCAATTATCAATCGATCCCTGTAGCCTTAGACCAAATTTTCTACGTAACAGAAAAATGTACTACGTTAAATTTGGTTTGGAATACTACTAGTAATTTTCTTGAAGTGTTCCTGCCACATACTTATTCGTATACTGATGTAAATATACTCCTATCATATTCTCTTCATCTGGAATTCAGTTAGGCGAAATGCTATCAAAATTATGCGCAAATATTTATTGACGAAGAACTATAGATTCTTAATGATCGAACTGGTACCTATAACTTCTTAGAAATTTTAGATTTTGAAAACAGCTTTCATCTTCCCTATTCTGTTGCTTACATCAAGTTTGCTATTACGGTCAGACGAGATGATTCTTTCCGAAAGGAAGCTCTACACTCTCCCAGCCTCCTGCTTTTCCGAGATCGATTTATAACCTGTGAGTTATAGTCGATACAGTGTTCTGCAAGGATCAACATCCAGAGTTAGATCGATAAAGTTTTTGTACCTCAGGATCATCTTCACTATTTGCAGCAGAATAAAAAAATATAATACTAAAAATCTATGGGAATACAATCTCAAAAAAAGGATGGAAGATAATAGTTTTGCAGCACGCTGTACTATAATCAAAGTCAGTAATGAAGTAGCAGTCAAATTATCGAAGTACTTGGGAATCAACATTTTGAACAATCTAAAATTCAAGAAGCATGCAGACTTAATGTTGAAGAGAAGCAACTTTATCCTGAGGAGCCAAAATGGAATAAGTCAATAAGTAGGCGACGAAATTACTTGTTTAAAAAAAATGTATCCTACCGTTCTGACTTACGCTTTTCCCATTTGGTTTACTACATATCACCTATAGAAATGAAGAAAAATTAATACCACTAAAACTGACCAATATTCCCTAAAACTTTTTCGGAGATATTATCAGGAGTCTAAAAGATCTGGATGATCATCCCAAATCAGAATAGCAAAACCTCCTCCAGCCTAAACTAGAGCTTAGTTACAGGAATCTATTCGACCAAGCTATCACTGATGACCAATTTGAAGGCATCATCCACATCGACGACGAACCGTTCTGCGAGACGAACACAAATCAGCACTATAAGGGATAGAAGCCCTTTCATCAAAAATGATTATACTCTCATTATCAAACAAAAATTTAAGTAATAGCAACAGCTATAAAAGGCCTATCTCAGTTTGTTTTTAAACTTCGGTACACGAATTGGATGGATACCCTACACAGCTTGAAATTTCTTTACTGCACCGGTCATTTCCGTACAGATGGTCAACTAAGAAAAACGTGCTTAACATTGCTACGTCCTATTTGGCCCATGTTTCTTGATATTGTCTTCAACTGTCTTCAGTTTTATGGAAGGGTTCTATATTTTAGGTAAGTAAGTCTTCCATATTTACCACTCTGCTTGTTTTCATGACAACTCAACTACACAGACTTATGCTTGCCTAGTGAGAGATAATGCTTCTTTCTCCTTAACTACTTACCAAATCCGAGATGTTCAAAATTTTGAAAATGTAAATCCTATAATCCATCGAGACTCTGCCTCAAAAATCAAACCCGAACTATAACACCCAAAGTGAGGGAGGAGTAATGTATTTTAATTTTCTATAAGAATCTTTCTCCTCTTCCCCCTTCGTGTATGATTTAGAAACAGCTTCTATTCTATCACTTCTCCATTAATTTATCAATGGCCTAAAGTGTCCTTCTCCCCAGCATGCAAGAAATAATAGTCTCTTTCTTTATAGAAACAAATTAAATATTTATCTTCGTTTTCCTTTTAAAAATTATGTTAAGCCTTCTCCTAATCGAAAAGGAATACATTAAATTCCATTCGAATTCTTAAAAGAAGATTACCATTATTTCAACTGGCAGCTTCAATGCTTTATTGAATTTTCAAAATGGATCGAAAATAATCCTCAATTTATTTTCTCGAGCCCCTAACCACCACCCAGGGTGGTCGATAAAGTTTTCTCTTTTTCTAATATAATTCAATATCAGTTTTGTAAATATGTATGTTTTGTTTTTGGGACTTTTTGTCCGGAGATGTATTCTGAGTCATCACGGAATACCTCTAGATCTGTTTGCTCAACTCATAAATGTTAAGCTTATAACTCCAGTTAACTATTTAAATTATTGATGAAAAGTTCGTGTTCGGACGATTCATTTCGAATAATTTAAAAAAACACCTTCAATTGATTTGAAAGAAAAAAAATCCTTTCAAGAACTCCCTCGATATCCTGTCGAAAATTTATTTGTAAGGAGACTCGACACCAAATGGAATTCCAAGCCAGCCCAGGGTAATTCCAATTCAATTTAAATACATTTTCCATTAAGATGTCTTCTCCAGGACAATGTCAGTTAATTTTTTGTTCGCTACATTCTTCTTGTTTCTTTGTTTCTATTCCAGGTCCTTGATGGTTTTTGGTTTCTTTGGGAGTTTTTTTTTTAAGTATAGACGAACCCAAAAAAAATTTCAAAATTATTTACGAAAGTCAATTTAAGTGATGTCAATTGTTGTTCTGCTTTTCAGTGTTTTCTATTTCTCTCAACGTGAACTGCTGATGCTGGGGTCGTCGGGGTGTCCCATACTCCACCTCCTTTTTGGTATTCTTATTTTCGTCCTTTTCGAACGAACAGGCTGTCCAATTTATTATTCGAATACGAACGAAATTATTTCCTATTTTTTTTGTTTTCCTGTGTCTGAATGAAAATTACTTCTTCTTTTACAGTTCGTTTAAAAATTAAACAACAAAAATGTAATTCTCCTCATACCCACGCTAAAAGGCGCCACCACTACCATCGCCATGCTTTTTGCTGACATCCTTATACCGTTGATTACAAAAGAAGTCGACTTCTCAATTTATTTCTATTGTTTTGTTATAACCGTGGCGGGGCGATGCGGCGGGGGGCGTGCCTCTAAGGGAAAAGTGGAGTTTTTTTTTTTTATTTAAGGAATCGTCGCCATTAGTGCCGGTTCATAAAATTCCGTTCCCGCTACACAAGAGTGACACACAGTTAAATAAGGATTTGTATTATATGTGTGTTAGATGGGGAACAAAATGAATGGTTTGAAGCCCAGCTAAAATGTAACGTACTTATCCGCCTTGATTTACAGATTTGATTCGCCGAGGAAATAAATTTCAGTCCCCTTTGGGTAAAGGTAGTGTTTTTTTTTTATTTTTTTGGAAAGGTACTCGTATATGTATTTTTAAACAAGGAACAACGCTTAACGGGAACCAAAGACCTTTGAGCTTTTTGACCGAGAATTCCGAATTCATTGACACGGGTAATTTCTTGTCATTTATCATGATAAGACATAGGCTGCACACGTTGGTGCCCATGGAGATTTTGTTTCTTTTTTTTTTCTGTTGGTCTGAAACTGTAATACCTATAGATTTCTCGTTTTTCGGGGCTTTGAGCAAACGTGCTTCCATTTTGTTCTTTTTTCGCAGCTTAGGTTTTTAGCTGAGATAAATAATGATGGCAATGTTTGGTTTCTTGGTCAAAGAGATTTTGTTGATATTGAAAAATTAGGCATTTGGTTCTGAATTTTAAATTAATTCTTAGTCATTATTCGTCACAATGCACATTCAAAATTGGACTAGTATTTGTAGATTCTATTCTTAATCTGTAAGAGAGAACCTAACCTAAGATTTATGTGTTATCCAATATGTCAAAATAATTCATATCATCATACTGTGCATTTATCTCTACATCGATCTACAGCCTTGATGCAATAGAAGACCTAATGGCAATGACGAGTATTAGGCCTTCTTGAGAAGAACCTTTCGATGGGTGCTGATTTCCTCGAAAAACGAGAAAGATCCTTTGCCTCCTCACATAACTTTTATCTCTATCCTATTCACGTTACAATCTTACTCAATTCACATGAATATGGTCTTCACAGCTCCAGATTTTCTCACTTGGAGGAGTGTGCAAGGAGTACAAATCATGGACATCTTGGACTCAATCAATATAAGTTGGAAGTACTCTTTAACTAACCGGGAACAGTTTATGATTGTACTCTGGAAAATCAGTAAACAGAAGTGTTACGTTGTCCAGCCGAAGGTATATTATGGTGTTACCGTTTTACGGGAAGAGCCTCTCATCGTAAAGCCCTTCAATGATCAGATATATTCGGCTTTGTTTCAAGATTTCTGCAAGAAAAGTGTGGTGCTAGTCTAAAGACGCGAAAGATTTTTCCACGATCATCAAGGGGCAGCCTACAATTCAACTATGTACTAAACGTGATATTGTAATAGTTATGCCAAGGTAAGAAACGACAATAATGCTCTCAAACCCATTATGGATCTTCGTGATAAGGAATTTGGCACCGTAAAAAGATCAGCTAGATCTCATCTTACAGTTAGCGAACATGAAATCAGATAACCAAACACATCTGTTCAAAGCTCTCGCTACAAAGGCATTCGAAGCAGCGGAGTAGCTTATGAAATCGGAATGGAGCGCCACCACACTCTTACAGTAGCTAAAATATCTATTTGTACTATAGGGGTTACTAACTATCTTGTCAACATGCTCACTTTAACCTATATTCAATATCAATTTCAATCAGGATCATATTAAGGGAAATAGAATAAGCAGAACTGAGAAGCCAATGCAGGTTATCATTGAGTTTTTTGGTATCAGTTGAAAAATCCAAAGTACAGTCGGCTCTCAATAGACTTCTGGAAAATAATTGAAGAGCGTATTTCAATAAAATTTGCAGGAGCCCTTAGCAGTAGAGAGATCTGGAAAAATATAAGATGGCGTAACAGTCCACTAGGAGATTCCAGGACCTGAAAAGATAGAACTCGAAGAAAGTTGAACATCAATACCAATTTTATCAGAAAGAGCGGGTTTTGTTTATTTTGTTATCATGTTAACGTATGCCAAAGCAAGATGCTATAAAGAGAATAACCCTTAAGTGAAAAAAACAGATCTATCCGAAACTGAATCTTAAGTGCTCTAGGCGTTTGATATCTTACTGCACATGTATAATTGGGTAGGCACGCCGCGCCATGCGGCTTTTCGTCTACTTCAACAATTTCTGCACAAGCCGTGTAGATGAAGAGGAAGAAGAAAATACTTCTCACCTTCTGTGTACTGTACATGCAAAAGTCTATTGGCAAGGAAATTCTTATTATAAATACCCAGTGATTAGAAGATCCAAGTTCCGAGAATTTAAATAGTGTAAGCAGTTGAGCTTTGCATAATACAAAACTAAAACAATATTCGGTTAAACAAATAAAAGGTCTTTCCTCTTTAATAGATCAACAACAACTGATCATAGATATCTGTATTCTCTCAGTATATTCTTTTACCTAACTGGCAGTCTCTTTCTATTAAATACAATCATTATATTATCTTTGTTTTATTATATCTTCTTTCAGAACATTCATTTATTCATTTGTTTTTCTTTATTCTTTTTTCTGGAAGTGTTACCACGATAGTAGTCGTTTTCACGAACCGCTCTCGAAAGCATTTTTAATGTACAGCTAAACACATTTCCTTCTTGGTGAGTTCAAGTGTAACTTCACTATGAAGTCTTCGGGACGTTTATCGTTTTTCGTTCATCAGGCTGCAAGAAAAGGCAGTTGGTCAGATAGTTGTAAAAGATTGAGTCAGGAGAACAGCAGGAGCATAGCTGTTGAGTTTTTAAGTTTCTGCTGACAATTAAGTAAAACAAGTCTTCAGCAGAAGTGAAAACGTCGTCGGTCGGAATCGGGCTTAAATGACTGTTTTTCTCTGTTTAATGAGGTCACGGTGTCGATATTAAATGATATCTTTTCAAACCGAGTTTCTATTCATTCGACAAAGTAAGGAAGGTGTATGGCAGGCAGGTCTTTGAAACTACAGCAGAAGTTATCGAAACTTCTTGTCCAATAATGAAAGTATCGGTATTTTGTTCGCTATTTCAACAATCAGGTTAATCATTTTAAATGTGATTGTGAAAGATCTTCCTAATATCTTCTAGCCTCTGCCTGAAACCATTTTCATGATGATGTTTACATAACTATCTGGTTGAACATTGATTGGATACACTGGAGTTCTGAATGCATTCAGCGATATTCGTTAATTTCCCTCTTGAAGGTCCGTAGTAGATTCTGTCGCGGTCTTTGCGGATCCCCTTCCTTATACCATTATACTCGTAGAGCTTGTATATCCTGGAGCAAATTTAAGTACCTAGGGTATTATGCCTGTCCAGAGCATTATTAACTACTGATTCGAATTGATGGATGGTGTTATCGATCTCATAGTAGGTAAGGTTGTTGATGTTGAAGACATCTGGGAATTGTTCTTCTACTTCAGAACGAAATCTTTTCCAGTTAATTTTTTGCTGGGATTTTTGGGCCTAGAACCAAACTTTCCATACCAATGAGACAATACACTAGCATTTTCCAGGCGGAAGTCATTGCCATATCGGAATTTGCAGGTGAAAATTTCGATAGGAACCTCACTCAAAGTACTAAACTCATGCACCATCACGTCTGAGTGCGTTGTTCATTGGATTCCTGAACATGTAGGTGTCTAGAGAATTAAGGAGGCAGACTTCCTAGCAAAAATAAGAGCAAGGACTTACGGAATAGGAAAAACCCTGATTAAAAAACAAAATCAAAATAGAGAAGGAGGCTAAAAGATCCAAAACCTGGAAAGAACTCTTATAACTCAGGCAGGCAAATAACGGGACTCCTCACAGGTCACTGTACGCTTAGAAAGCATTTAAATATCCTTGGCCTAGAAAACTGCTTCATATGCAGTACTTGCAATACTTATGACGAAATTCCGGAACAAATACTAGGCAGATGCGAAGCTTTAACGTATCAAAAAATTGAGTATCTGGAACGCTACCAGGTGATTTTACCTCTCTAAATAATGAGATTCACGCTGTCGGGTTAGCAACTTATCTAGCTATGGATGGGGGTACAATAGATCTTTGAGTCACATTAAAAACAATGATAGGGAGTTTCGGCAGATGACTACCAACTTGTAGAAACCGATTTGAACTAAGTCAATAATTAGGGCCTTCCCGTTGTTCTTCTTTGCAGCAAAGTTTTTATCACCAATACGCTACCATAATTTGTCCAAATTCATCGATAGATAGAACAAATCTTATCTCCTCATATCGACCTTAACGAAGTAACCAGGATGGTATTTGCGAAATTGAAACGGCAATGATGCTTGCGGAGCTCACCGTTATGACCATGTCCATGACTCACATGACCGCAAATCTTCCTAGTGCTCTGATTCAAATTTTGTTCTTCTTTAACTATATCTATTTGTCCATCATAAGACAATTAAATTTCGACCAAAAAACCGTGGTTGGAGTTAAAGTCCAACTTTAAGCTCAACCACAGTCCTTATAAAGTTATACCATAAAGATATACGTCACTTAATTTATTATCATCATTTAGGTTCAGTTCAAATTTATATAAATGTACTATGTCTGCATGGTCATAATTGCTTGCCCCTCCTGTTTGAGAAAAAGCTTGCACAAAACTGCAATCCATTCTCATGGATTATCATAAAATTCCCAAGCCAACATACATAACTTTCACTCCTCTGAAGAAAAGTTATAAAAATGTTTTAAGAAAAAAAGAAAAAAAAAACTCTAAGACTGATCTTATTTTAATTGTTCCTCAAACGCAATTAATCTCAGCAACACTCACAATTTATTCCCACCGAGACAGAGATTCCTTCATCCCACTATGCACTATGTGTGTATTGTAAACCCTTCTGTTAATACGGGTGGGTATATTTAAAGTAAAACCATAACAACCCCTTGTAGGGATGTAAAATATAGACAAAGAAATAAGAAATAACAAATCCTTGCTTCTTAAAATGTTGTGTCGAAAACTTTCACTGTCCCTGTCTCTTTTTTTCTTTCTCTCTCTCTCTCTTACTTATCCCTTATATTTATATAGAAAATAACCTTTTTAACTGACTTTACTTTTATAACCTTTAGTGCCATCTTTTGGTATGAAAACTTCTTGCTGATTTAATCCTTGTCTTCTCGAGGAGATGAAGAAGACACTTTCAACTTTTACCCTCTGCAACAGAAAATCAGAATGTCTGCGTTTCTTCGTCCGTCATATTCAGTCTTTCGGTTTTTTCTCTTCTTCTGTTTTATTTTGGTCGAAAGGACATCTTTGACTTTGATGTACCTAGTTTTTGCTAGCCTTTCTCCTATCGCACTCGCTTGTCTTGGAGATTATTATCCCCCACCCTACTGCCCAGCCCATTTATTCATCGTCCATCACATTATCCTTAAGGAACAACCAACAAAGCAACAATACTTTTGAGCTTTGCATTTTCTCCAAGAAGGATGATGGTGTTCTTTCACTCTTCTGGAGTAAAGAAGGGTTTACGTATAGCACCAGATTGAAAGACAAAAAATAAAGTCCAAAAAAAAGATCAACGAAACAATTTATCATCTTAACTCCTAAGATGCCACGGAACGATTATTCATGAGACTTTTTACCAGATTACGAATTACAATCCATCCGCCCATGCTTCAACCGAAAGTCACCCATCTCCTCCTCTCCGACCACAACCGACTTAAAAAAAAAGGAAATTTTCCGGTTTCTGATCCTTGACATTGCATCGGATCCTGGCGACATCATCTGAGCTTCAAATAAATAATTACACAGTGGGCGGACGCGCGCGGTGGCAGCAGCGACCAAGCGGATTGGAATAGGGATTTAACAAACATTACCATAAAATCCAGGGATAACGTAATGAAATTCATCATAAATAAGGAATTACAGGATACGTAATTATCCTGAGAGTATAAGACTCACTGCGCTGCACACTATACAACAGTTAAAAAGGACCGTTTGCAGTATCGGAAATACAGTAGAACGGACCTACATACATATCTACCTACCTACCTATACTTAGATTAGGATTTCCTTGGGATTCTGCAGGACGCTTTTTGGGAAAATAAAGGATATTTGTTTGTGTTTTCAAAGGGCAGACATGTTAGCCGGCGGGCGGAAAGGCATTAAATTAATCGCTGATTTATTTTGTTTGGCTTTGATTTATGTGCTTTTGACCCACCTGAGGCTGTTTGGGGTTTCTATTCGATTAATGGATTGGGATTATGGGATTTTCGATTCCAACTGATTTAAGCGGAATTTTGCTGACTGATAAGTATTAAAAGGTTCTTTAAGTGGAGTTAATAATAGCCTCGGGGGCAGCTGCAGAATAGAAATATTTTCTATAGGAATTTAAAACATACAAAGGGAGTACACATTATTTTCATAAGACTAATTTTAGAACTAATTTTTCCTTTCCTTGCTGTCCGTTTATGGGCCAGACAGTAATCGGTAAGACCCAAGATATTTCAGGAAGTTCTATTAAAAGAGATTTTTTCGCGATAGAGTCAGGACCGCTGCAGAACACAGAACATATTTTGATGTTCCAACGGTTCAACTCTCTCAACACTTCGCCATCCAATATTGCAATGAGTAGGTACATAAATATCCAAATGCGGTAAGAGCTGCTCTTTTCATAGGGACCTTCTTCTCATCTTGCAATGTATTTGCTAAAGTATCATAGTTCTATTCATAAAAAAATTATTAAAGTAATATTTTTGATTGAAACTTTCCTCCAACTGTTACACATAATGTCTTTCAACCTACCCAAGATTTTACCCAACCAAAATTATTCAATATATTTAAATCACAAACAATATTAAAATATTCCCCCCCACCCATGCTCGAACCTTGAGTCAAGAGAGGATGTCATACAAGGCATCACGGAAGGGGGTCTGAGTGTACATAAATCACATAATGGGCTTACATTTTATCTTTACATATTGTGCCCTCCTCAAACTGTGGTGTCTGCTGTCATAGACATGCGGCTGGGGCGCGGTCGGTGTGGCTTGGCGTCACTCCATGTGTCTTCTCGAAAGAATTTTAAACTTTAAATGTTTGCAAGGCCATTTGCATATCCACAGGAAATGGGGGATTCATTAATGTAAATATATTTTCACTCACACATACATACACACATTCTATACAAATGGTAAGGTACCAAAAGGACTTTTACCCTTTTATTTTGAATCTTAAGTAAGATAAGAGTGTTATATTCAAAGTTTTTGAAAACGAAAAAGGTTTGACCGATAACCGCTACCAAACTCTTTAAATTATAATATACTCGTAATACGACAAGTGGATTGCTTTCGTGTACAAAAAAAAAAACAACAACAGAGTTTTTAGCAAAACATTGATTAATGGAGAAGTTGGTTTTTGTAATACCGTCCATCAGCCTCTGAGGATGTTTGTCTGTATGTCCACTGCACATCGAGCTACATCATAAGCGATTTTTTTAAAGACGCTTTTGGATTTTTGAAAAAAAATTTATTATTTTTAGATTATCCCCGAATATTTCGTTAAGAGTTTGGCTATAGTCGAACTGACACACAGAAATGTGAGAACCACTTATTTCGTTTTCCCTATCATCGTTATGCCATGTTTGTTCAAAATTTCGAATCCAATATTTTTACTTGCAACTTATAAGTACCTAGATACTACTTACATATGTACTTATAAGGCAAGTTATGCATTCGTAACAAAATCGAACTCGAGATTTTGATTAAAGTTGATATTACGATGATAGCGAAGACCAAAAAAGTGGATATCGCAATTCTGTCTGTCTGCCTGTCTTAGACTACAGCCTAAGCGGCTCGGCCGATTTTCTTCAAACTTGGTAGATATCATTTTTAAATTACCCCCCCCCCCCCCCACAAGTTTTTTTTTCTTTTTTGTTAAGACCAAAAATAACGGTAGGTACCTGTCATACGATTTTTTTTTCGAAATTTTATAAATTTTCTCAAAAACTATTACACCGATTGAAACAAAGATACAAGAAAATTTCATTAGAGGTAAAACTAGATAATGGTTGAAAAAAAAATCCACAAAAATGGTTATTAATGGTACCTCGGAACCATTTTTTTGGTATTTGATTTTCTCAAAAACGGTACAACTCATTTCGATCATTTTTGTATGCTAAGGCTCTCCAAAAATTTGAATAGAATTGTATATTCAAATTTTCAAAAAAAAATTGTTGGATTTTTAAAAAAAGTTTCAAAATTAATAATATACATATAATAATTAATAATCTACAAGATGTGAGAAAAAAAATTTCATTTTACCTAAAAATAACGGTACAAGTGTTAAAAAATGGTTTTGGAAAATCGTATTTTTCACGAAAACGGTTCCTAGAATTTTGATAAATTTTTTTCGAAAATCGTATTTTAATTGAAAACGTTTCAGAGAATTTTGATAAAATTTTTGTTTTCAATTAATTTTTAGGATCTATAATGTAATAAAAATAAAATGCACGACTGGGTCGCACGAACTTACTCCTATGTAAAAGACTAAGAATTTAAAAAAATTAATGTTATTAGAGAAAAACTGTTCATAAGCATGAAATTAACTTTTTAAATGACTAAAACAACTTCTTTAGTAGTTGGAGATAAAAATAGGATACCATGTGATTCAAGCAACTATTAGTTTACGCAAGAACAAGAAAATAAGCTTTTATATCCAAAATTTTTAAAACATTTTTAAGAAAAAAGCGTACCATGCTAATTTGAAGTTTTTATTATTGTTCGAATAAAAATTAAATTTACAAAAAAAAATATTGAGCGGTTTTTAAGATATCGAATTTTTCAAAAAAAAAATATATTTAAACTCAAAAAAAATATTTTTCTTAAAGTTTTGAAATGTAATGTTTCTAAAAATTTAAAGAAGATTCTTTCTAAAAAAATTCATTAAAATCCGTTATGGCAATAATGAGAAATTCAAAATTAAAAAAAAATCGGTCTATGGTAGGTACAGTCAGTAATATCTTGTTTTCAAAATTTTTCCTATTAGATTATAGATCGTAGGAATTAATCGAAAGAAAAAAAACTTAAGCAAAATTCTCGGAACCGTTTTCGAGAAAAATACGATTTTCGAAAACCATTTTTTAACTTTTGTATGGATGGTAACGTTATTTTTAGGTAAAATAATTATGTTTTCTCATTTCTTGTAGATTAATTTAAGAAACTTTTATTTATCAAGTTTTCGAAATATTAAGACTTCAAAAAAAAAACTTGAAATTTAAATTTTTTTTGAAAATTCGAATACACAATAATATTGAAACTGGGGAGACTTAACATCAAAACAAAAAAAAAATGGTTCCAAGGGTGGTGGTACCAAAAATAATAATTTTTTGTAAATTTTTTCTTCAACCATTACCTAGGTTTAACTAAATGAAATTTTATGTTTTTTGTTTTAAAAAATCTGTGGGACAGTTTTTGAGAAAAAAAATGTATATAAAATTTCGAAAAAAATTCGTATGGCAGGTACCGTTATTTTTGGTATTAAAAAAAAAAAAAGAAAAAACTACCCGGGGGAAAAAAATTAGAACCCATATCTACCAGGTTTGAAGAAAATAGGCCGAGCAGTTTAGCTGTAGTCGAACAGACAGACAGACAGACAGAATTGCGAGACCCACTTTTTTAGTCTTTGTTGTCATCGTGATGTCAACTTTGATCAAAATCTCGAGTTCATTTTTTTTTCCGAATGCATAACTTGCCTTATAGTAGATACCTAAAAGTCGCAAGTAAAAATTGAAATTAAGATATTACTGACTCTACCTACCATAGAACCATTTTTTCGAATTTTGAATTTCTCATTATCCGCATGACGGATTTTAATGAAATTCCTTATATTTCTAAAAAGTTTGAAAAATATTGCATTTCAAAACTTGAAAAAAAAATATTTTTTGAATTTTTGAAAAACAAAAATCATTTTCTTTTTTTGGAAAATTCGATATCTTAAAATCGGCTCAGTATTGTTTTTGATAATTTAATTTTTATTCGTACAATTATAAGAACTTTAAGTTTTCAAGTTTTTTTATTAAAATGTTTTAAACTTTTTGTATATAAAAGTTTATTTTTTTAAGAAACCACTACAACGACTTACAATTTTTTTCTTGCATAAATTCATATTTGCTTAGCATTCTGTTTTTATCTCTCACTACTAAAAGAGTTTAACAAATAAATCTTATGTTTATGAACAGTTTTCTCTAATAAAATTAGTTTTTAAAATTCCTGGTCCATTACATAGGAGCAAGTTCGTGTGATCCAGTCGTGCATTTTATTTACGAATTATTAACTTAACATATAAAGGGTTCTTCAATTAGCGCGGGTAGATTTTGGCAGCTTGTCGCGGTCATGTTGTTTTGGTGACATCTGTCAAATCTCTTGTTTAATAATAAACTACTGTGGTCAAGTCATTATAGCAAGAAGCAAGTCCAAATGATAATACATTTTTTCAAAATGAGTGTTCGGTAGTACAAACGTTGCGCCCATTTTACGGTTGACGTGTTGGCCCTTCACAGACGATTGTTCAACGTTTGGTGGCCAAATTTGAGACGACCGGTTCGGTCGTACATTCGAACGCAGTCCAATGTGTACAGCAGATCGTAAGATAGTCGATAACTCGCATGCACAAGAACTCAGCCTTTCGCAGACTTCAACTTGGTGAATTTTGCGCGGGGACTTTGGCCTATACCTGTATAAGTTTTAACTGAGTCAGGAGCTATAAGTTCATAACCATAAGAAACGCCATTTGTTCGCCGACTGGCCTTCGGAGCGCTTTAAGGGGGACTCAAATTTTGGCCAAAAAATCATTTTTAGCGACGAAGGCCAGTTTTGGATGAGTGGCAGTGCTAACAATCAAAATTGCAGTATGTCACATAAGCTCACACAAAATTTTCTAGGTGACAATACATCATCAAAAAGTTACTGTTTGATGGATCGTGAACCGGCCGGCGCGGCGGCGTCATTGGTCCGTTTTTTTCGAAAACGACGTCAACGGTGAGAACTACAGAACGATGGTTACCAATTTCTTATCGCTCAAATTGAACCATATAGACCTAGACGAAATGTACTTCCAGTTTTAGGTGCGACGAACGACGGCTCGATTGACATTATGAATGAACAATTTGAGTGTTAGGTTATCTCTTGAAGAGCTGAATTTAATTGGTCACTGAGATTCGACCCCGCTATACTTTTTCTTGTGAGGTTTCTCGAAGGTACAGATCTATGTATACAAAACAACAATCGACCGATGCCCTTAAGGTTAACATAAAACACAGGCAATGGCTCAAATTCAGACGGATATATTGCAGAAGAGTCATTGAAAATAGGCCACTCGAATCCGTGCAACCGTAAGAGGATTTCATATTTCATACATGAGCCATTCAAATTGTGGTTGAATGAATGCTATTGCAAACTAATTCCTTCTAGGTGGATGGTCGATAACTATAGTGCTTCTGACCTATTCCAATGCGACTGGGGTGGCACGCTTGATATGCTCGGCAATGTAGCTCGACGGAGGGGTAGGATCTTGTCGCATGATATACCTAGATACACATAATTATCGTGCCTGTTTAAATTTGGAACTGGATTCGAAAGGGGAAAATATAAGGAAACTTTGTAGGATGGAAGTGGACTGGAATGTGATACAAAAACACACACACGACCTTGGTTTGGATGTTGATAAACCTTATGTGTACCCACCCCTACGTATCTTTGAGGCTAACCTCATAAATACACCTGACTACCTGACTCAAAATGTTTAAGATAGTCCCTAGCGTACACTACACACACAAACTTACCGAATCATTCTTAAATAGCTTAAATTTAGCTCACTGAACAAAATACATTTCGTTTAATTTTTTTTTTTTCACATGGTAAATTTTATAATTTTATTGAGTTTCATTATTTAAATAACAGATTTTATTAAGGTAGGTTAAAATCGTGAAAATTACTATTTCGTTTAATAAATTTTAGTTTCGCTAAATAGATAAATTTGTGTTTTCATTAATTGCCTTTTCTTTCTTTAAACTTAAGCTTTGTTTATTTAAAATATATATGTATATTTGTATTTATATTATATGGATCTACATATATTCATATAAACAAACAAAATAAGGTGTAATAATAATCCAATTATAAAATGTTTTTTTTTTTTTTTTTTTGTAGGTACTCACTTTTACAATCCTCGGCGTTGCAGTAAATTTGTGGCCACAAGTTTCCTTTCGCTGAGTATTAGATGTGTTAAGATCACCTTTTTGTGTGTTTGTAAAAATATTCTATTCACAAGCGAATAATCAAATTATTATTATTATTATTTTTTTTTTCTTAAACACAAATTCATGTACTACGAGTATGCTTATTATTATTTTTTTTTTTTGAATTTAAATTTATAGCTATTTATAAAATTGAAAGTAGAAGATTGCTTATGACAAATGCAGGTACGAGTAGATAACCTCACACGAAACTGGCATTGCCACGTGGCTGAGATTCGAGCCTGGCCTTGAAATTTCGCTGTCAGAGTTTTGGCTTATCAGTTTTCTCTTAATTCAGGTTTTTTTTATTATTTTTTGTAGGTTTCTTGATGTATCGAATTCTTTTTGTAGGATTCTTGGAATTGCGTTTCTCTTGGGAATTGCGGACGTATTGTCCTAACGCCTTGATGTCAAGTGCTTGTTTTTTGTGACAATATACGTCCGCAGTGAGCTGTGGGCGTATAATTGTCATATTAAATTTTGATTAGAAATTTCTGAAATTTATTACCTTGCTTTTTATTTTAATAAACTTTTTTTTTGTCTGTATGTCCGATTGTACGATTGTAAATTTGGATGTCTCTCTCGCAAGATCGCAATGAATGTATATTTAAGCGTTCCTTTCAGCTTTTAATTATTATTTTAAAAACCTTCTGTATTTTAAAAATTTTAAAATAATTTTAAGTTTAGTTTAAGATATTTATTAAAAAAAAATCTTAGAAATGAATTTTATTTGGAGCTTTTTTTACGGACGACTTCTTTACACTCTCAGAGATTGGATTGAAAAGACCCAAATCCACGATGGATACCTCTTAAGGTAGATCGATTTCCGTCAATGTCTGCCTAGTATTTCGATATTTCGATTTCGAAATAACTTTTTTTTTTTTCGTTAAGTTAAAGTATGGCGTTTACACTAGAAGATTTGTATACACTTTTATAAGGTTCCGTTTTAACTATTGTTTATTTATTTGATTTGTCTATTATAAGTATTATACATGTCTACGTGTACGCTACAAAATATAAAAATAATTATGTAAATACCTCACACATAGTTTGTTTTATTAAATTTCAACATCTACCCGCCCTTATTGAAAGCTTAAATGCCTATGTAAATGCCTAAATATTCATCGCAAATAACAAATAATGGTGGCCTTCTTCAATCGTTTCCACTCACTCCAAATGTTGTCCCCTCTTTTAAGATCCCGAATTCGGTCACGGCCCCTATGCAAAATTCGTCTATTGACCAAAACCTGATTCGGTTCCACTCGTTCATTTTAAAAATTTCTAGTGAAAGGAACCATTCACAATAGAGGTAGTTCAATGAAGAAGTTCAATATACCAAAAATCGAATTTACGCGATTCGAGTCCCCGTCCAATCCAAGCCAGATTAAGATGGAGAAAGATATCTTCGAAGAGTACACTACTATATCAACCAAATCATATAAGAATCTTCTTCCATATTTTCGGAAATTTTTTTTTTTCGGTTTACCTTCAACATTGGACTCTCTTTGCCAGTATTGGCATTTAGGTGAAGATTGTTAAACATGTGGAACGTTTATCAAATCGCTGAGACACATGCCTTAGACCTCCTTGTCACTCTATAATTCGTCGAACACCAACTTTTGATGTTTTTCAAGAGGCTTTTAGATCAGGACTCCTTCAGCAACCTTTGATGTCTTTCAAGAGGTCTTAAGAGCAGACTTCTTCTGACTGCACTGCATTCTGGAAGCTTTCTAAATCCACAACAAAAAAAAAGGTTTATAGCAATAGTTTGGTGAAAGTTGTTTTAAAAATGTACATCGCCAAGCGCCTGGGAATCAATCGCTAGACTTCCGGCGGCAGCGTAAGAGTTCAACTCACTAACTAGCAGTGGGATTATACAAAAGTTTTGTTAGTTATAAAATATAAAATAATCATTTGAATATAATATTCCTAAGAAAATAATTTCAAAAGATTTTCAAGGCCAACAAAAACTATAAAAAAAAACTAATCTGAAAATTGAATCACAAGAACTGAAGCTACATACATACATATGTATGAATCTATCTTAATAACTGATAGAATTAGAAGGATGAAAAGAAAAATGGATTTTGTATTCAACATTCAATTGAGCTCTCTGTCAGACGAAAAACAGATCAAACGGAAATTTTCCATCTGAGTCGCATATCGGAAATCTACATAAATAGAAATGCACACTGCACATTTTGAATTCGTTCAAGAAAAAAAAAAGAACACATCCATTTGAAAGAATACAAATTCTATGTACATTGAATAAACTACACATATTTATTTTTTTTAGGAAAAACGCTTGAATAGTTGTTACTGTCCTGTCCATAAGATATCCTCTCAAGTGAAAGTGGGACTGAATGGAGAGCAAATCTTTCGTTTCAAATCGGGTTATTCTTATGCTAAGGAAAGAATGTGTTTTTTTTAATTTTTTTCCGAAAAAAAAACGGAAAAGTTTGCTTGTGTGTGATTGAAGAACTGAGTCACTTATTTGGTGTAAGCCTGGGGAAAAATAAAATATTTCCTAAGCCATTTCTTTCAACTATGCGTAATTGGTTGACAGAATAAGCAAGTAGATTAGATAAGACTAGAAGATTATATATAATTTTATTTTAAGTACTTATTTTTTTGTTTTCATTTCATTTATTTCATCATTCAAAGAACATCATTCCCTTATAGACTAATAGATTACAAATTTTCATGTACGCTACATTATTGCATACAACTAAAATAATAAATACATTCTACATATTCATAGGTTTCAGGTAGTTCTAAGCATATTTAAAACATACATTTTGAAAGTATCTCTAGTACAATTAATAAAAAAGTCTAACCTAGAGCAAACTGAATTAGCTTCCCTGATGCAACGAGAAACCGGTTCATTTCGACCATAATTTGATCTATGAAATTGCTCATGGAAAAGGACATGAACTCTGGAGTTATAATTAGGAACATGAATAGATATAAGAGCGAGCAGTTGGGGACATTTAATATGATAAGTAAGGATATCTCTAATGAACATTATCGTAAAATACGTACGTCGATTTGCCAAACTATGCATACCGAATAAAAGACATCTAGTTTCATAAGTTGGAATATCATTATTCCAATGGAGTTTATAATGCATAAACCTTGAAATATTTTTTTGAACTTTTTCTATTCTTAGACATGAATTATTATAGTAAGGGTTCCAAACCGTATTGCAGTACTCAAGCACTGATCGAACCATAGAGAAATAAAGCGATTTTATTGTATTTGGATCTGTAAATTCTTTACTATTTCTTTTGATAAATCCTAGCATTTGGTTGGATTTGCTAATGATGTATTCATAATGAGGAAGAAAAGAGAGTTTGGTATCAAGGATGACTCCTAGATCTTTTTTTTGATCAACACGATCTAAGGAAGTATTGTCTATTCGATAATCATAAAAAATGGGAGATTTCTTACGAAAACAAGTCAAAATCTGGCATTTCGAAATATTAAGATGTAAGAAATTTAAACTACACCATTCTGCTAATTTATTCAAATCGTCATTTAATAAACCACAATCTTCAAGGCAGTTTATGCTTCTATACAATTTAAGGTCATCAGCGAAAAGAAGACATTGAGAATTTTGAAATATATTAGGAATGTCATTAATAAAAAGTAGGAACAACAAAGGCCCTAGATGGCTACCCTGGGGAACACCAGATGGTACCATTATTTGATTAGAGTACTGATCGTCAATTTTGACAACTTGAACTCTGGATGTTATATAAGATTTTACCCAATCAAGAAACTTAGAGTGAAACCCCAGATCCGCTAGTTTGTTTAATAGAATGTGATGGCTTACACGATCAAATGCTTTGGCGAAATCTGTAAATATGATATCAGTTTGACAATTCGATTCAAATTTATTTATTATATAATTACTCAATAGTGAAAGATTTGTGGATGTAGATCTTCCAGAAATGAAACCGTGTTGGAAATCTGATACAAAATCTTTCAATTGAAAAGTTAGTTTGTCACAAACAATTTTGTCAAATAATTTGGGCAGTGCAGATATTTTGCAGATTGGTCTATAATTTATAATTTCTTGCTTGGACCCAGATTTGAAAATTGGTGTTATATAGGACTGCTTCCAACAATCTAAAAATTCACCTTTTGAAAGTGATAGATTAAAAATATTCGTCATTGGAAAAGCTAAAGATGACGCACATTTGCGCAATAAAATTTGTGGGATACCATCATTTCTTTTTACTTACAAGTTGAGTTGAAGCTTTTTACTTACAAGTTGAGTTGAAGCTCTCGTTACAGACGGTTCTCTTTACAAACTATTCTACAAAATTCATTTTCTCTTGTTTTCATTATGGACATCCAATGTTCCGAATGTAATTTCTTAACTTCTAAGTGCGATTTAATTTATTGCGGAATTTGCCAGTCCGGTTTCCATTTTAAATGCACCAAAATGAGTGATTCCGATTGCATTTTGGTTAATTCTAATGAAAATATTTTCTGGAAGTGCGGTTTATGCAAAGACATTTCTTTTTTAAGCTGCATACCCATTTTAAAAGACTTATATAGCTTCTTCACAGAGCGCAAATCTGATTTCGATAAACTTGTGAAACCAATACGTATAACACGCTCTCAAGTTAAACCATTGCCTACACATAAAAACAAACAATTAAATCTTTTAAAAGAAAAAAACATTTCTTCCTCCCCTCGCTCTCTTTATTCCCCATTGCCTAAACTCTCTCCGTCTCCGTCAACTGCATCGAAACTTATCGCTAACAATGGCAAAACCTTTGGTAAAGAAAAAAAACAGATTTCTTCTAAGCTAAACACAAAAATAACAAGCAATTCGAACTCTTCTACGCAGAGTAATGATTTTGCTAATGTTGTTAATGTGCAAGCATCGACATCGAAAGGGAATGCTGTGACTCCGGCTGATGAAAACTGTCTATCATCTCTATCTGCTGGCACTGATAGAACTAATGATAGTTTTTTACAAAAATCAAATTCGGACGACAAAAAAAGGTCAGATGTTGTTATTGTTGTTGATGCTGATGCCGTTTCGGCAGCCAACGACGCCGCCGCCGTGGACTCTGTTGCAGTTGTTGCTGTTGTGGGAGATACTGATGGTGTTGCTAAAGGTATGGAGGAGGGTGGAGAAGCTGATAACATTGTTGTTGATACTGATGCCGTGCGCAATGGTGAAGGTGAGCCTACTTCGCCTTTAGTTGTGTTGGGTGTTGGTGCTGCTAATGATGACGCTGTTGCCAATGGTTCTTTTTCAAATTCAAATAAAAAGAATGCTTATCGTACTAAAAAACCAATATTTGGTACTGCGGCTGCAATTGATGGTGAATTTACATTACAGTCTGTTCCTCGGCTGCGTTTTATACATCTCTCTCGTCTGGACAGCAACGTCACAGAAGATAATGTTATGGATTATGCTGTAATTAAATTGAAGATTCCCAAAAGCTCTCTGCGTTGTACTAAGCTGATTAAAAAAGACACTGACTCTACTTCCCTTCGTTATGTGAATTTTAAATTAGGGCTTCCTGCTAATTTTCTTGATAAGGCCTTAGATCCAACAATTTGGCCTGTTCATGTGCAAATTAAAAAATTTGTAAATTTTCCAAAGAAGGACGTCAATTCCAAGGTGAAATAAACTGCCGAGTTCCCAACCCAGAAAATATAGACTCAGCTCAAATAAATGATATATCATCATCGAAACTGCGCGTTTACTTTCAAAATGCTGGTGGTATAAGAACTAAATCCCATCAATTATTTACTTCGTCATCACTTCATGAGTTCGACGTTATCGTCATTGTGGAAACCTGGTTGAATCCACATTTTCTTTCAAACGAATTCTTTGACAATTCTTACCAAATATACCGGAAAGACCGACCTCCTTCAACCGGAATGGACCGAGGTGGTGGTGTGTTGATAGCTGTTAGATCGAAGTTCACCAGTAAAGAATGTAAATTATCAAATGATTCCGATGATATCGAACAAATTTGTGTGTCTGTCAGCTCTAAAGGCGTTTTTTCTAAGGAATTTTATTTTATTGTAAGTTATATCAGACCGCGTAGTCCAATAGAACTATATTCCTATCATGTTTCAAATATTATTTCTATTGTTAGTGAATTGACGACTGATCAGTATCCTTGTGTATTCGGCGATTTCAACCTTGGTGAAATCGACTGGTGCTTCATAGAATATGAACAAACATTAGTTCCATTTAATGCATATAAAGAAATTGAATGTTTAGTCGTCGATTCATTATCTTCACTTAATCTCTTTCAAATTAATTTTATTAAAAATTATCTTGGTAGAATTCTTGATCTTGTTTTTATTAATAATGATTTAAAATTTAATATAGAAATTGCTCAATTCCCTTTATTAAATAATTCTGTTCACCATATTGCATTTGAAGTAAATCTTGAATTTTATGAATTTGCACCTCTCGCACCTATTGAAGAGAGAAGTTTTAACTTTGTAAATGCCGATTTTATTGCATTGAATAACTTTTATAATACATTTGATTGGGAAAATATTTTTCATAGTTGTTCCCTTAAGGACATGTACTCAATATTCAAAAGTATTCTCTTTGAGGGCATAGAACTTTTTGTTCCTATTTTAAAAAAGAAAAAAACATTCAAGCTACCATGGCATAACAGAAGATTAAAAAATTTGGAAAATGTCAAAAACAAAGCATTCAAGCGTTTTAAATTAACAGGGCTCAATGTTGATCATATTCGATTCCTTCAACTTAGAAGAGAATTTGACTTTCTAAACCGGTTTTTATATAGACAACACATAAGCTCCACTGAATCAAATATAAAGGCAAATAGTAAATCATTCTGGATTTTCATAAACTCGAAGCGCAAAAATGTGTCTCAATTTCCGCAGTCTATGGAATATGAAGATGAAAAATCTAACGATTTACAATCCTCATCCAATCTTTTTGCTAAATTTTTCAAATCTTCTTACAACACTGACTCGGTCAATGATATAAATTCTATGTATTCAAATTTTAATCCCAGCATTAATTTTATGCTTCCACAACTATCTGTTATTGAAGTAATAGAAGCTTTATGCGAATTGGATGTGTCCAAAAAAGCAGGCTATGATAAAATTCCACCCCTTCTATTAGCAAAATGCTCTCCTTCTATTTGTTTTCCTCTCACACTCCTCTATAACAAATCCCTTTCTTCAGGGAAGTTTGTGGGTGAGTGGAAAATATCATACATACACCCTATCTATAAAAGTGGTCCCAAGCAATTAATTAAAAATTATAGGCCAATTTCAAAGCTTTCAGCTATACCAAAACTCTTGGAAAAGATTATTACTGATAAGTTCTATTCATCTGTTAAACAGCTTTTATCGTCAGGTCAACACGGTTTCATGAAAGGTCGCTCATCGGCCACTAATCTCTGTCTATTCACAAATTTTTGTTTGAACGAAATTGAAAAGGGATTCCAAGTTGATGTACTCTATACGGATTTTATTAAGGCATTTGACCGAGTCCATCACGGTTTACTATTGCATAAACTAAAGATGTTAGGATGTAATAATCATTTTGTTATGTGGTTAGAGTCATATCTTTCTGATAGAACTCAAATAGTTGATATTAATGGATATTACTCAAATCCTATTAATGTTGATTCAGGTCTTCCTCAGGGAAGTCATCTTGGTCCCTTGCTCTTTCTGCTTTTCATTAATGATCTACCTTCGACTTTTCACAAATCTATTTGTCTAATGTATGCTGACGACGTTAAAATTTTACATTCCATTCGCTCTATAGAAGACTGTTCTAATTTTCAGATGGAAATAGATCTTTTCCTAGATTGGTGCGTATACAATCACTTAGAATTAAATTTCTCTAAATGTAAGATTTTTAGTGCAACAAGATCGCTCAACGTTTTAAGCTATTTATATAAATTCAATCATGACGCATTTTTAAGAGTTGATCTGGTAAAGGATCTTGGTGTGTTTGTAGATTCAAAATTAAATTTCAGGGCACATATCGATTTTATAGTTTCTAAAGGCAATTCAATGCTAGGTTTTCTAAAACGAAACTCAAATGAATTCAAAGATGTTTATACACTTAAAACCTTATTTAATTCGTTAGTTCTTCCCTATCTGGAATACTGTTCTATAATTTGGTGTCCATTTTATGCTAATGGGATTCAAAGAATCGAGCGAATTCAGAAAAGATTCACCAGATTTGCTCTTCGAAATCTTAACTGGGCTGGTGAAATGCCAGATTATACTTCAAGATGTGCACTTATTAATTTGAAAACGCTTGAAATTAGAAGAAAAGCACATAGTATCATATTTATTAAAGACATTCTCTCCAATCGCATTGATTCTATTGATTTATTGAGTTTTATTACGTTTTATGTCCCGGAAAGATTACTTCGGAACAGACGTGCTCTATTTTATGTATCTAGTCACAGAACTAACTATGGTTTAAATGAGCCTATCTCACGATCTTTGATATTTTTCAATTCCGTCTGCAATGAAGTCGACATCGTAATGAGTAGGGATCAATTTAAACGAAAAGTCTTAGAGTTTTTAACTTTATGTTTGTAAATTTATTGTAATTAAAATGTCTAATTCACTATTGTTGTGTAATATAATTGTTTATTTTATAAGCTAACTTATTGTTTTAAATGTAATCAGCAGATAAATCCATTGATGAATAAATAAATAAATAAATTAAATTATAAATTATATACCACCATCAGTACCTGCTGTTGTATTGGTGTCTAAGCCCAATAAGGCTGACTCAACATCCGAAGACTCTAAGGCCAATGACCCTATATTAACAATGGCAGATATTTTAGGCCTGTTAACATAAGTTGGAGTGTTACTAGAGTACACAGACTGAAAATAAACAGAAAAGAGATTACAAATTTCCTGAAGATCACTCGTTGATTGGTTCTGGTACTTCATACAGCTTGGTAACCCATTGCTATTACGCTTTGAGTTGATATATTTCCAAAAATTTTTGCTGTTATATTTAATATTAGATTCAATAGAAAACAAATAAGCACGATATAAAAATTTATTGAGTGTATCAAACTCTTTTTGAATAGTCAAATGATTGAACCGCAATTTTACATCATCGCGATTATTTTTAAGTAACTTAAAAGATTTATTTTTTCTATTTTTAAGATTAATCAGTCTCTTATTTAACCATGCAGGATTACAAGAAGATTTGGCTCTTTTATTCGGAACAAATCTGCGTACAGCTTCATAGATAACAGACACTAAATTATCGTTTGCAATACTTAATTCAGTTTTAGATAAGCACGATTCCCAAGGAATAGATAAAAAATAATTATTCATTGCATCAAAGTTAGCTTTGTTAAAATTAGGTACAAAAGTGTTATTGTTAAAAACATTTTTTATATAAGTAAAAAAACATAGGGTACCCTCTAATGCAATATGATGAATCGAGTTATTAGTAATTGGAGTATCGGATTTTTCAACATATATATTAAATTCTTTATCAACAAAAATAAGGTCAAGAATTCGACCTAAGCTATTAGAAAAATGGTTTATTTGTATTAAATCAAACTGACTGAAAAAGTCTATTAAATTGATCTCGATTTCAGATATAACATCAAAGGGAAACAATTTTTTATCCTCTTGGTCGAATAACCACTTAATATTACCTAGGTTAAAATCACCAATGCAAATAATATGTTGCGATGGACTTAAGTTTTCAAGGATAGATTTACAATTATTAAGAAATATATTATAACATTCATAAGGACTTCTTGGAGGGATATAGTTAATAATAATAAATAATTCAATATTTCTATTTAAAGATAACGAAACAATTATTTGATCAATATCAAAATTAGCAAACGACACGCTATTGGAGTTTAATTGGATTTCCTTACATGACAAGGACGAACGAATGGCGATTAGAACACCACCCCCTCTGTCCATACCAGTTCTTAAGTAAGATCTGTCTTTTCTAAAAACAGTATAATCTGAATTAAACAATTCTGATGATAATTGATTTTCAGTTAACCAAGTTTCTGTTAAAAGAATAATATCATATGAACAAGATGAAAAAGTAAGATACAAAGAGTCTAACTTTGATCTTATACCTCCTACATTTTGATAGTAAAACGATAAATTACTTAAAGATGCAGCAACGTTAAAATCATTTAAAGCTGAAGTGAGATTCCTTGAAGATCCAGGAGTGGAATTTTGTTCGTAGCTTATTACGTCAAATTCAGAGGTTTGTTGGCGGCCTCGTTTTTTGGATGATTGATGAATTTTTTCACTTTTACAAACATGGGCCAAATGGAAGAGTCGCTCATGAGTTTATTATAACTAGCAGCAGGAACACTTAGTTTAAAATTCACATAAGAAACTTCGGTTAAGGATAGCCCTTTTTTAATTAATTTGAAGCATTTAAAATAATGATTAGGAATATTAGATTGAGTAGATATATGCTTAATTAGGTCTTCTGGTTGGGTGTCTACATTAAATTTCGATATGTGCAACCAAACAGAAGGGGTCAAAGAATTTAAATCACTTATTCCGCTCCCCATTAAGCAATCGTTTCGATGATTTTTAAATGATTTCTTACTCCCCGTCCTCATACTTTGGCTTTCATTGTTTATGTTCACATCTTTAATATTATGAGGACAAATAGGTGGTGGAGGAGGAAGAGAATTTCCATCCACAGCTTCGGCGACGGTGATGATCTCATCAACTTTATTTGTTTTTGCAACACTTATACTATCCAGCGGTCGGTGGGGAGTACAGTTTGGCACGGAAGAATTTCCAACAACAACATCACCACCAATAGCACCAGGAGCATCAGCAGGGCAACGTGAGTCAACGTCAGTAGCATTGAATGGGAGACCTTCTTCAACGTCATCAACGGGAACAACAACATCAGCAGCAACAGAAACGAGCGGTGCATCACCATCAACAACAGCAGTCTCAGCAGCAACAAACTCCAAATCGGCCACCTTATTAACACCAACAACATCCAACTTTATATTTTGGTTTTCTCTTTCACCGTTTTTTCTATCTTCGCTGAGCTTATATTTGGTAATAAGTGCAGGAGATGAGACGTGATCGGCTGAGGTTGAAAAAACCGGTTTATTAATTTCAAATGCACTCTTGTTCTTATTATTTATACTTGTGGATAGTAGACGAGAGTCTTTTGTCAAAGCAGGTGACTTAGGCATAGATGGTAGAGATAGTTTTCTTAGGCGCGAGGCGTTCGGAAGGGGGCACTTTGAAATTTGACAACTGACCGCAGAAGGTTCAACAACCTTTTGTTTAGTCTTGCTTCTAGTTGATACACCCACGTCACTATGCGATTCGTTGTTGTTCTTGCACAAATAGGGAAAATCATTTTTAAGGCAATTAAGATTTTCAAGCACACTATGAACTAAACTATCAATATGTGTAATGTAATTATTTAGCACATTATTGAGACATTTATCACATTTGATAAAGAAGTTTTTCTTAGATTTCACAATGTTATAGTCGCCTTTTTTGATTTTTGAACAATTAAAATGGAATAAAGAGTTGCAGATACCGCACGAAAAATAATCGATGGGCTCCACTTTTTTGCATAAAGCACAAATAGGCATAATGAGAATAAGAAGAAAAAGCGTCTGATGCGTACGAGAACTGTCAACGACTGAATTAAACAATTAAACAATTTTGCTCATGATAAATTACCCGAAAAACCCTGGCGCCTAAACCGGAAAGATGTATATTCAGCGATTATAATCCGGCAAGTGAGCAACAGCTCCGCGATTAAGAAGTCACCCAGGCCGGATGCTGTATCCAACTTCATTATTAAGAGGCTCCCACTCGCAGTTATCATCATTTCAATCATCATTCTCAACAAGGTGTCTCAACAACCGCTACTAGTTCTTCCCCAAAAGCTGTACATTATCCTAACCACCAGCCTCAACTACTGTCACTTTCTCCAAAAATAGAAAAAAAAAATTTTTGTTTAGCACCAAAATCTTATTTATCTCGAAAATGGCTCTAACAATTTTGATGAGAAAAAAATTAGTTGTGCTTTTAGGAAAAATCGTTATTAAAGGTACCTGTCATAGAACCGTTTTTTGTATTTTCGACTTTCTCATTAACAGCCCTAATGATTTTAACCAATTTTTTTTAACAGGAGGCATCTTAAGTTTAAAATAATATTGCATATAAAAATATTCGAAAAAATATTTTTTGGGTTTTTTGAAAAAAAATTCAATTTTTTTTTTAAATCAATATCCCCAAAACGTGTGAAGGATTATTTTAATATATTACTAAATACATAAAATTGGCATCCCATTTTTTTTTTTATATTTTTATAACATATAATAATCAATTTAATAATAAAACCATTTTTAAACTTTGCTTGCATAAATTCATACTTCTCTGGAAATCAGACGGCAAATTCACGCATTTGAAAAGTCTTATCTCATTAAATATATGATTTATATTAATAAAATGTATTTTAAATTCTAAAGTTCTTTTTTCATAAGAGCAAGTTCGCGAGATCCAGTAGTGCATTTTATTTCTTTTTTTTGTAAGACCAAAATAAACGGTAGCTGCCATAAAATTTTTTTCGAAATCATATAAAAAAAAATTCTTAAAAACTTTCCAACGCGATGGTTGTGTGCTCGCCTGTCAAGTGTCAACCTCATGATCACAGGTTCGTCGTCTATGTCGCTTTAATTCCATTAAAACCTTTCTTAAAATTGTCATCAATGGGCTTACTGGTTTACTCATTACATGTTGTTCAGGCATAAGGCATAACACTAACAACATGTAATTGAGTTAAACTAGTATGCCCATCAAGGATGAATACCAAATAAAATAATGTGAATTATAAGTGACATAGAAATAAGACACGTCATTTCTCCGCTCTAGTTCAGCCGCCATCCCTGGAGATAAAAGTCTCAAAACATTGTGCCACACATCTTTCCTATCCATCTTTCTCTTCATTTACATCACGCCCGCGCTGTGTTAAAACATTTAAAGGGTAATCATAATCCCTTGAGCGCGGGTAAATTATACAAAAAAAAAAAAATTATTTAAAATAAAAATTCACAAAATTTCTTTCAGCTAAAGCTAGGTAATGGTTGAAAAAAAATTCCAAAAAATGGTTATTATTGGTAACACCCTTTGAAATATTTTTTGTTTTGTTTTTGATTTTCTCAAAAACGATATTGAGTATTCAAATTTTCAAAACAATTTTTGTCTTGGATTTAAAAAAAAAATTAAAAAAAAAACAAACAACCCACTATACAAATCTAAGAAAATGGTTTTCGAAAATCGTATTTTTCTCAAAAACGACCCCTAAAATTTTGATAAATTCTTTTTTTTTCTATTAATTTTTACGATTATTTAATAAAAAAGATCCCTTTTTCAAGTTTTGAATTTCGCATTAGCGGCATAGCGAATTGTAATAAAATTTTTTGAAAAACATTGTATTTCAAAACTTAAAAAATAAATATTTTTTGAATTTTTGAAAAAAAAAGATTTTTTTTTGGAAAATTTGATATCTCAAAAACGGCTAAATATTTTTTTTGGAAATTTAATTCTTATTCGTACATTAATAAAAATTTTTTTACCTACATAAAAGATTATTTTTTTAAGAAACCACTACAGCGACTTATAATTTTTTCTTGCATAAACTAATATTTTCTTGAACTACTTGGCATCCTGTTTTTAGATCTAAGTACTTTTAGTCATTTAAAAAATGAATATTATGCTTAAGAAAAATTTTTCTCTAATATTATTTATTTTTGAAATTTTTAGTCTTTTTGCCAAAGAGCAAGTTCGTGCGACCTAGTTATGCATTTTATTTCCTATGAAAATACTCAGTTTCCTTAAATATATTAAAACTGTCCTTATAGATCGTGAGATTAAGACCTACAATTTTATTAATATCAACATATAAATACAATAAGGTGCTTAATTTACTTAAAAAAACGTATATCTCCATTTATGGAGATATTGAACATTTTCTTGTAGATCGTGTTGGCAAGAATCAAAGTTTAACTCATATAAGCAAAATATTTATATAAATTGATGAATACATTTAGTATGATTTGGAGACCATTTGATTTCTCTAAATAGCTTATATATCTCTTTTTTCGAATCAAAAGCTTAGGAGAGCTGCATTGGAGATATTGAAATTTTCCTCTCACGACTGGACTACACGTATGAAGCCTAAATTAAGACTAGATTGGGACACACAAATTAACAGGGAAAATGGCTTGTTTACAGGCCCACCCCCTCCACTACTTTTTACCCATATACATAATAATTCCCAATCACATTCACACCCTTTATTCTCTTCTTAGTGCCTTAAGAGTAACATCTAATACCTTCGTATGTGTTGTAAAATGTGACCAAAGACAAATACGTTATTGGCGTGCGTCGCGAATTCCGTTGAGGCCCTGTATTATACAAAGCATATATATAAAAGCTAACACAATGACCCTTTTCACATAAGGGAAAATGTAGGACCAAGATTATTAGATCGTCTTTGAGCCTGAGGTGGAGTAGAAGGTGGCGCCAATTGACGTTTGTCATGGTTACGAAGATGATTACGAAAAAGGAAATAAATATAACTTTTTTCTTTTGTTGGATTCGGGATGCAATCGGTTTTCTGATAGTCAACAAAAAATATAGATAAAAACAAGAAAGAGAGTTGAGTCACCCAATAGATATCAAACACCCCCTCCCCCCACAAAATAACCCAGACAGAAAGAACAAAAGGCTGTTATCAGAGTTGCTTTCTTTGATTTAAGCTTTCTTTCTCCTTTTTATTTCTAAATCTACCTTAAAAGTAATATCTTCTCCCTTCAACACAAAAAACTCTCCAAAAAGTATGTTTGTGTGTGTGTGGATTTTTTTTTCTTGTGCCTTGAAAATTCTTCCATCATCACGTTCCTTTGTCACAATGAATTTTCCGAGAGATAGATGAAGTCCAGGGACTTAACCTTAACGATGAGGGGGAAGTGCTAAGTGAGTTTTTTTTTTTAAGTTTTATTTGACTATCTTCGAACTTTTGGGGCACTCATCGACAAAAGAAAACTAATAACTCAGGATTGAAGTAGAACAATTTAGTCAGTACGCAGAAAAGAAAGGGTTTTCTTTTTTTTCAATTGCTCTTTAATTCAGGAAGCCGCTAGGAAATTAGATGTTACATATCGCTTTGGCGTAATAGTTGGTGTGTAAGACTATCGCGCCCGAGATCGGAGTTCGAATTCAGCGTATTCCACTTCTAATGGTTTTTTAAGGGCATTGTCTAATGCAAGGAAGCAGTAAATCCCACCATGTCAATTATAATAAAATGAGCTTCTTCTTAGCCGTTCGTATTCGGCAGAAAATTGTAGGTCCCATTTAATCCTGTCGACTTACAATACAATACACAGATATGTATGTACATAAGCCAAGAGGCCCAAGTTCTCTGTGACTTGCCGCTCCAATAATTGAATTTTATTTATTTATTTCTTCATTGCGTCATCACCTTTGGTTCCTGTTTTTAACTACGGCCCTGCTGTGATAACAGACAAAAGTAAAAATTTAGTACATCAAGAATCATCACCAAATTGAAAGAACTTCTCGTATAACCCATCAAGGGATGACGATGGCGATGGCCATGACGATAGGTTAGGATTAATAAAACCTTTTGCCACGAACCAACTTCTGCAATTCTATACATGTGTAGAGATTGTCTTGTTCGCTCAGTTAAAACGACCTCCAATGATGACTATATCCTGCGGACATATGATGTTCAATTTCAAAGAGTTTTTCCTCACTTAAAAAAAAAAGAAATGAAATTGAAAAAAAAAATCCTACACTAGTGAACTACTAAATTTGTTTCACCCGAAGCGGCAATGATGAAGGCAATATGGAGTGAAAGGTTCTTTACCACCAGAACCAATATACCAGAGGGTGCCTGGATCTGGGGATGTGTTCATCAGCAAGCTCTGGTTATGTGCAATCCCTTATTGAGCTGGTTTTTCGTTCTGTCTTTCGATGAATCCACGGATTTTAGTTTGTAGAATCTACACTACACACCTTTACAAAAAAAACCAACGGTTCATTAGTGCATTTTCAAACGCGAAACTTTCCAGTTGCTGTTTCGAAATTCGTTCCTAAAGGTAGAGGATTCTTTTGATTATTATCTACGGAAAGGTGGAATAAATTTTTTACCTGAAACTCAATTATTGGTGCAATAAAGCAAAATTGAGGAAGAAAATTGGAATTGATAAAAAATTTATGAAATTATACATAAAATTATATATAAAAATATTTGCACTAGCGAGAACTTGAAAAGTGTATTACAGATTAATCTCATACCACTTAACAGCTTCTGTTTTAAGACCAATTGTAGTATATCACTCAATCAGAGTTCGACCCACAGAACATTTGTAAATGGCTGGCAATTATTGAAAATGTTTAGAACAATACTCATTTTTTTTTAAATTGACAGATGACTAAGAATGAACTTCTCTGGCATGACAGTCTTACCATCTAACCAGTAGGCGAAGGGGTATTTCAAACTTGGTTAACTTGAAGTATACAGAGCTGACAAATAATGCCAGATAAGCTCCTGTTCGATAGTCCTATCTGTTTATAACTCATACAAGAATTTTTAATATCTTTGGAAGGTGAAGAAAGTCTACATGACAAACTTCTCTAATTCATGATTTCTTATAGCTTCTTCATACACTGGATGTAAACATATCCATATAGTTGAAGTATCCTCTCAAGGTGCACCCAGGGAATCATCTATTCGTCTTTTGGAAATGAAGATTTCCGTCTAATATTCAGCACTGATGATTGTGACCACTCTATTATATTCTATCTACAAATTTTTTGTGCGACTAACTTATCGGATCTAACAGCTTGTCATCAAGGAGTGCAGAGAAACCGATCAATGTGATACTTGAATGACCTCTCTATGACATGACATTTTCCAATATTAGGAATTGAAAAAATTGAAGATGGCGTCGGTTTTTGTTTTTTAAAGGTGGTAGGCGGACTGACTTTGGAATTTTTATTAACTTTCGCATAGATTTAAAGAAATTTCCGTGACTAGAAAGCACGGAAGTATCACAGCGGCAACCCTGCTTCCAAGAATAATGTTTGTTAGATAATGAAAAATTTAACTGGCAATTCTAAACCGTAATGGTTTTTTTAAATTTGTACTTTTTGTGAGGTTGGATCAGGTTTGGTCTAAAAATCGTTTAAAATTAATATTGACACTATAGAAAATAAAATGCACGACTGGGTCGCACGAACTTGCTCCTATGTAATCTACTAGGAATTTCAAAAACGAAGTTATTACAGAAAACTGTTCATTAGGATTTTTTAAACTCTTTTACTATTATTTTTTTTTTTTAATTCCAGAAATATTTTGTTTTTAATTTTGAAATGAAATATCTACTTTTGAGAAGATTCTCTATAAAAATATTTATTGAAATCCGTTGCGTCGAAAATGAGAAATTCAAAATTTGAAAAAATGGTGCTATGGTAGGTACAGTCAGTAATATCTTAATTTCAAATTTTGTTTTATTAAATTTAAGATCATAAAAATTAATCCAAAGAAAAAAAAATTATCAAAATTCTAGGTGCCGTTTTCGAGAAAAATATGATTTTCGAAAACCATTTTTTAACATTTGCTTGGTTCAATATCAGCACCTACAACCTCAAACTCCTTTTGTCACACCCCCAATCTTAGTTATAAGTTTAGATTGAAGTTAGTTTTTAAGTTACACTTAAAGCTTGAATTAAGCCCAATAAAAATGGGAGTTAAGCCCCCACTAAAATTAAATTAATTGGTGGGTACCGTTATTTTTAGGTAAAATACATTTTTTTCTCACATCCTGTAGATTATATTGAGAAACTGTTATTTATGAAAATTAAAAAAAATATAGCATGGGGTTTTTGAAATACCGAGTTTTGGAAAAAAAAACGAACCTTTTTTTAAAAATCCAATAAATTTTTTTTTGAAAATTCCAATACACAATTCTATTAAAATTTTTGGGGAGCAATAGCATAAAAAAGATCTAAATTGGCTGTACCGTTTCTGAGAATTTGAGAAGATCAAAAACAGAAAAAAAAGGGTTCCGGGGGGGGGGGGGGGGGGAGGGTACCATTAATAACTACTTTTCTGAAAAAAAATTTTCAACCATTATCTAACTTTCACTAAATGAAATTTTCTTGTATCTTGTTTTTTTTTTAAAGCTGTCGAAAAGCTATTACGAAAAAAATATTTATAAAATTTTGAAAAAAATTCGCATGGCAGATACCGTTATTTCTGGTCTTAAAAAAAAAGAAAAAAAAATGTGTGGGGGAAAGAAACTAAAAATACTATCTGCCAAGCTTAAGGAAAATCTGACGAGCCGTTTAGGCATAACTTGCCTTATAGTCTATTAGTCGCAAGTAAAAATTTAATTGGAAACTCCAAGCCGTTGAATTTTTCAAATTTCTATGAGATTGGATTGGATCGGATGTGGACATAATCGTTAAACCAAATGAAGCTTCTTATGAATCGAGATTGATTGCCTCTTTCTATATATTTGCCAGATCACTAAGATCGGTGTAGTGGAAATCTCCCAGATGGAGTCTACATCTTTGGGATAAAGCAGGAAATATATTTAAAGGTGAGCAATTGATTTCTCCTCTTCTTCGTCTATGCAGTCTCTGCAGAAATCGTTAGGATAAACTCCAAGCGGCGGGCGTTTCGTGATTTTCTTTATTTCAAACAGTTTCCTGTTATAACACTTAGTAGGGAGGTTATCTGCGATCTTCTTAAAGGTACTAAACATTTAGAGGCGCTTCAGATCCGTCATTGGCTAAATCTGTTTGGTCATCAAGCAGATGGTGATATTGTTCCCAATAATTTTGGTGGGGGTAATACCCCATTTATTGGACTTAAAACCAGCTAATTCTTAATCTAACTTAAATATCTTAGCTTATAAATCTATGATTGGAGTAAATTGGAAACACGATTAAGACGGAGTTTCAGGCAGGGTGAAGTGAGGTTGAAGTCGAAACAGTTAATGTTACAATTAATCCTCTGAACCGTTACCAATTTATCAGGCACCAGATAGAAGAACTTTGGAGTTGAAGCTGTAGAAGAGTGGAATCAACTGTTACTGTGGGAAAAATCGTCTTGAAAAACTTGGTATCATAGGCGTAGAGTGAGATATGAAAATATTTGATGACCATTTCAATATCTCTAATAATCAAAATAAAAAGCAGCGGTCCTAAGTGGCTGCCTTGTGGTACTCCAGAGGTAGCTAAGAAATCATCAGAGAAGGTAGATCTGAATCGGACGTTGTAGTAATGGTTTGTTAGGTATGGTTAAGGTTACGGGGGGGGGGGGGGGTGGTCAGTTTGATTAGAATAAGGTTATGTTAAATTTTGTCAAAAACATTACTAAAATCTGTTAAAACGATGTCGACTTCCTTTCCGTTCTATAAGGCAGAAAGGCCAAAGGATATAAATTCAACGAGGTTAGTCGTTGTGGACCTACCTTTGACAAAGCCATGTTGTCTAGGAGCGATGAGAGACTTACAACGAATACTTAAAATTTCGTACAAAATGTTTTCAAAGATTTTGGGAAAATGTGAGAACAACACATACTGATGTTGTTTTTTGATTAAGTAGATTTTAAGAATGAAAATTTGACCAGAAGAAGAAGTAAGCTTAAACGTCTTTACACCCATCTACAACCAAGGTTTTTTTATATTCAGTTACTTAACAAGATGAAGTTTTAAAAACATAAACAAATTTTCAATAGCTAAAAACCCAGCTGTGAGTTATTTAGTTATTTAGAAACACACCCATTGCTACGCCTACTTTTCTTATATTTATTTAATTTGTTTATAATTTGCACACACTCCTTGCAAGCTTAATGTTTTTAATAAATTTTCAAGAACTTAAAACACGACTTGTGAGTTTTTTCAATCCATCACCTACTGGCCCGCCTACCTTTTTTATAATTAAGTTTTCGTCTTTATATCTTACTCTAAATAGTTTTAATCTTATAAATATGAATTTTAAAACTATAATAACTCAAAATATGAGTTTTAATTTAAATTCACCCACTGCCACACCTAATTTTTTTACATTTGAGATTGCTTATTTTATTTTTTTACTAAGAAAATTTTTCGAGAAAGTTAAATAATATTTTGGATTCATGAATCACAATCACAGTGAGTTTTTAATCACAGTCACAGTTATACCTGTGATAGAAAAATGAAAAAGTTCAGGACAAAAAAGGTCGCTTGCTGCGTCTTTGAATATTTCATATTCCTTAAAGAACCGTGTAGTAGATGGAAAGAAAATGCAAATATATTTTTAACCCAAAGAGTTTTTTATTTCTAGATCAATCACCTCCACATTATACTCCGAAACAAAATCCCAAAAACCTGTTTAATTTTCGAGCTTTGCCTACTAGGGTGTCATTTTGTATTGTCCACGATGTCTCGTGCAATGTACAAAATTTTAAGTATTCAGCTCTTCCATATAACCATCACTACGGATTGTCGCTTTTTCCCATAATCACCTGTTTCGGAACCGCCTACCTCAGGTTTTATCCATGAAACAGTGTTATTCTTATGTTTTCATTGATGTTCGTGTCGTTGCATAAAGATGAATCCACAACCAGCCATCCGTGCTATCGATTCTGTATAGTCTCTGGATTCGAATCCTTGTTAGCCTTAGTGCAGAACGTATAGACGGAGCAGTACGTATTGTTTGACCAACTACACAACGATCCTCATCTAACACAAATCCCCATGTAATTTCGCTTTGAGTGTATCTATCGATGAGATGGAGGGAAGTACTTTTGTACAAAGTGTGCTCTCCAGGTATACCCTATATGATTGTGTGTGAGTGAAAAGTCGAAGGACCCATGGTCCACATCAGATGCACAATGAATTAACTAAGTCTTGCCCCTTCTTCGCTTGGCCATCCAACTTACGTTGCCGTTCTTCAGTGGTTTCCATCAGAGTTCCCAGGTTTGAAGTAGGCCGAAAATGTTACAGAGGACACTTTATTTAAGCTGAGATTCAAATTTGTTTCTACTAGGTAGGTAGGTACTGCCGCGGATATGGGGAGTGCATGTCCCATGTCCTTCCTTCCTTCCTTCCTAAATTTGTGCATTCTTTTCCGTCTACACACAACTATAAATGTGGAGAGTCGGGTCTTATGTGGAAAGCCCACCTCCACCAAGTCGAATGGTGCTTTTGCATTCGAAGTTCGTTTGTCTAATACGTGTCCTGCTTATGGGAGTTTCTAGTTATTTTCTTCTATTTTTGCCTGAATATTTGAGGTCCTTGTGTGTTCTTTGTTCTGTTCTTCACTTTAACAATATGCATTGGACATGTTAATCCTGTTGCAAGGACATCGCCGACAACGACTATTATACGACGACGACGACTCGGACGACGACAACATCCCAAGCACATCGAATGAGGTTAAGTGCTTGTACGAGCCAGTGAATGTATGTAGGTACTCGGTACTCCCATATACTGATGGCGGTGATGTCCTGGTTGTTGTCGTCGGTCGGTGGGTCGGTAGGTAGGTAAAAGTACTTTGATTTGGAATTCTATGTTTTTGTTCGGAGGTGCGGAGTTGTCAAGTGCGTTTGTGTGACAGTACGTGATCGAGTGATTGATATATTGGATATCCTTTGTGCATATGCGAACAGTATTTTGTGCTTGTAGGTCAATGCAGCGAGTTTGGTTTGGTTTAGTTTTCTCTGCACATCGTAGACAGTCTAAAACTCAGCTGAAAATCGGAGGAGTTTATTCACATCAAAGCTAATTATCCATTCAATCGGACCAATGTATGTCCTAGCTCCACACAAATAAAAACTGATTGATTAAGGTTGGATATTGAGGGCTCAATCTCTTTGCCAAAAGTTGATAAGTTGCCAGTTTTTGTATGTTTTTGTAGACTTTTAGGACCGTTTCTTTGTTTGGTAAAGAGGCAACGTGTTTCACTTCTAGGATTGAGGAAAGTATGTCCTTTTAACATTTGTTTGAAGAGATACCACAAAACTATACTAATTGTTTGTTTATAATTCTAAGAAACAAGAAATGAATCTAAATTCATCATTAATATAATTCACTTCAAGAGAAATCTATTTCCTCAGAATACCAATTCAGGGTTCCAAAATATATACATCAATAAGGGGCGCCTTTGCCCAATTTATATTATTATTAATTGAGGGTTTAAGGATAACGAAATTGAAGAAACATTTTCCAATGAAACTATAGTTTTCTGTATTTAAATAGGTACAAGGAAAACTTTTAAATGAACTGTCTATTACATCTTGTGCAATATACACACTTTCATATTAGTTTTACTTTACTGGAAAACTACATCTCAACTTAAGACCAACACACTCTCTCTCTCTCTTTCTTCCTATGTCCTTTATATTGTGACATCCAACATCCAATCAATACTTCAAATGTTTGTCTTGTACGAGTCCCCAAACCAATTTCTTTTTTTATCCTGTCATTCAACTTTAAAATGATTCCCTTGCGCACACACACTCACTCTAGGCAAACACAATTAAAAAATATCCTTTTGCCCAAGATAAAGAGAGTACAAGTGGCATAGAATTGAGAATATAGCTTGCTATAGCGTATATATGTGTGGTATCAATTATGTCAAAAGGATCACTTAACCGAAAACTTATTTTAATCTATTCAATATGCACAGTCTAACCTGGGGAGCTGTGTAGTGTCCTGAGATGTGTGATGAGAATATAATGAATTTTCTATGACTATAATATGAACCCTTGGACTCTGTAGATGTGATGGGAATGATTGAACTAGAAACTTTCTCATGAACTTTATGAGATGTGTGTGATAGTGTGTTCAATCGATTTGAGCAATTTTCAATCTTCTGTTTGAGTTCTTGGTAATTTACTTCAAAGTATTCACTTACTACATTTTAATTTTTTATTGGTTTAAATTACTTAAACGTCAAAATATGATTTTGGTGATGATTCTGAAAGATAGTGTCGAAATTCGCTTTCAAAAGTTCCTTAAATAGAAAATTCAGTAGATATATTTCAAAATTGTTAATTTCTGTTTACCATATTCAAGTTTTAATTATGTTAGAAATCAGTTGGTAAGATGCAGGGTGCGGCAACATATGTACGTACCTTTGTTTTGAAAAAGTATGTATGTAGGTTTTATTTTTTTCAAAGCCTTCGACGACAAACAAACGCTTCGCTTCTCACTGATCCAACGCACATGGGACAGACTTGGAAGGAAACACAGCTGTAAAACCTCTCATGTCAGAATAAAAGCACTCCGATTCCTTTAGCCTGTTTAAGTTCCTTTCAAAAAAGAAAGATTTTTTGGAACACCTTGTATATCGGTCAGAGAAGTCTTAAGGGAATCTTGTTTAAAACTTGATTTATAAGATTCTTCTAAAAGTACAAGAAAATGAAGGAATGAAAGGAAATATGCGATTAAGGACAATCACAATGGTTCAACAACATTTAATCCCTTAAAAATAAAAAAAAAATATTTTTTAAACTAAACCTTTTTGTATGCATTATTTATTTGTATTTATTTATTTAATTTCAAAGTTGTTTAAAATATTTAAGGATCTTATTTCACATATTATATATGTAGTTATAAAGGGTTATTCAATTGGCACGGGTAGATTTTGGCGGCCATGTTGTTTTGGTGACATCTGTCAAATCTACTGTTTATTATTCAGTCACTGGTGCCAAATTTCCATGGCAAGCAATACGATTAAACAGTACCTCCAAATGAAAAAAAAGAGAACCTAAACCTAGTAACTTACAACTCTCAACCATATGTCTGGGTACGCGTTTGAAGAAATGGTGGGGAATTACATTTTTCTTTCGATTCCGAACGGCAAATAAGCACCACTTTTCATGACAAGACATAGTACACACTTGAAAAACTTTTTTGCAGCTACTGGATATCGAACCCAAAACCCTCTGCATGACAGTCCAGCCCACTAACCATTAAGCTTGGGAGTACTTCACCTCCAAATGATAAAACTTTATTTATCAGTGCAAACGTAACCCATTTAACGGCGCTTCATAATCGATTCTTCAACGTTTGCTGGATAACTTTGAAAAGACCCGCTCGGTAATCAATCACCCATAATTTGAACGTCAAATAAAACTCAAGATCGTCCGAGAACATCACCGAGTTTCGTGAGAGTGTACAGCAGACCCCGAGGAAATCAATTCCTAGCAGGCCAGAAGAACTTAGTCTTTAGCAGACTTCAACTTGGAGAATTTTGCGTCGGGAATTGGGCCTAAGTCTGTACAAGATCCAACTTTACCAGAAGCCCAAAGTTCATGACTTTATATACAATGCCGTTTGCTCGCTTACTGGGCTTCGTAGAATTTATGAAGAGGACTCCAATTTTACCCGAAAAATCATATTTAGCGACGCGACGTATTTTTGGATGAATGGCTGTATCACTAACATAATTACCATATTTGGGAAGACGGTAACACAGACGATGTTCACTAGATGATAATGCATTCACAAAGAGTTACCATTTGGTGTGGATTTTTGGACGGCCGGCGCGGCGGAGTCTTTGGTTCGTACTTTTTCGAAAAGGATGCTGGTAAGGTGGTATCCGTGAATGGTGAGTTCTAAAGAACGATGATAACCCCTTTCTTAAGGCCTAAATTAACCAGAAATGGACCTAGAAGACATGGCATTTCAGTAGGATGGCGTCGCTAAATGCCATACAATGGACGCCACGATTAGCACTCTGCATGAACGATTTGAGCGTTGGGTTATCCTAATTGAATTGACCACCAATGTCATGCTAATTGACTCCGCTAGAGTTATTCTATACAAATAAACCAGATGCCTTGAGGTGAACAGAACACGAAAGAGTTAATATAAAAAGTCATTGTACAAGGTGGCACAAAAACGATCACCCTGTCGGAAGATGTTATAATTTTTGCAAATGGCGTCGTATACGTCAATCATATTACACATTTGTGAACTAGACTGTAGAATGCAAACAGATAAGCAATGGAGCACTTTCACTATACTCCTAAAGAGCGCAGCGTTAATTTCGACGTCTATTTCTTAATCGTGTCGCGCTGGGCAACAATTGCGGCGATAAGCTACTCGTCAGTGGTAATTTTGTTGTAGTTTGTGGGCAGGGATGGCGTCTAGCCGCGGTTGTAGGCTGAGTTTCCATCACACTGAGGTACCTCAGTTTGGGTTGTCGCCTATCAGTTGCCATCCTTCTGATGGTGTTTGATTAGGGATTAGGAAGATGTTTCGCATTAGTTTCTTTGCGGAAAGTACAGTGGAATTGAATTCGCTTCTGAGTAGAAATGCTTGTTCCTGTACTGTTTCTGTTGTTACCTGTCGAATTAGAGTCTAGTGCAGATCCTCAGTATATTTCATTCGATTAAATTGAAGTTCCTTCTTGCTGTCTTCGAGATTGAAAACCAGACTGGGAAGGAATAGCTGATCACTGGTTGCAGGAGCTGCTTGTAGATTAATGTCTTTATCGGTTGCCTTAGACCTGATTTTCTTTTCAGCAATGGGTGCACCCGGCTGAAGGCTCAGCTGGCCTTTTACAGCACATTTCTTGAGTGCAGCTGAAACCTTAGCAACTCGTTGATGTGCACTCCACTCCCAGGTACTTGACGTTTTGTTTTGCCGCTATAGGACCAGATTTCTGCAAATGAGTATTATGCGAGTGCCCCTACCAGTTGAAGGTCTCCTGAAGCAGACAAGTTCCGATTTGGAAGTGTTGATCCGGATGCCCTATTTCTGGTAGAATTGGAAGAGTCTGTTGATGTGTATTTCTGCTTTTCGGGCAGCGAATAGTGGTGACATTGATGTTTCGTACGTTGATGGACTTGATTTATCATTAACTTTTAAGCTTAGGTTTGAGGAATGAAGAAGACTAAATTAATAGTTTAGTTTTTTTGCGTCAGCTGTAGTAAGTCATGATTACAATGGGTGTTTAATATTTTATTGACGAACAAATATTTGTTGCCATTTTTAGAATACCTTATATGACGCTTAGCAATAACTCGTGTTTTGCTATTTTCCTAACGATATAAATATTTTTTTGGAATCGCTAGATTTTTAATTTCCCCATCGCTCGTGATGTGTTTAACATTATGAGGGTGCCTCAATAAACCATTGAGCGGGTATGAATTATAAAAAAAAAATATTTAAATACTTTTCCTTTGGACTTTCTAGACTAATAACCGGAAAGGGCCGGTACCTACAAAGTCAACTTAACCCAAGCCATCGGTCAAATTTAGTCTGATCTATGCAACAGAATTATCAAAACTTGAAACTCTAGGATGCAATGCCTTATATTCTCAGCAAAATATTATTGAAAGGTCTTTTAAATAAAAGAAAAAAAAAAAACACTGAATTTGTTGATCTCACACAAAAGTTCTTTATTCATTTTTAACACCTACATAGCATTTCGTAAATAAAAATTCTGTGAAGATCGAAATCTAATACGATAAACATACTCCTACGCTGCCGTTTCAGCTCAAAAACCGAAGAACAGACATATGAATCTGAAAGCGTTTATGAAATACTGGTATCGTCATCAAAGCAATGGATCGAATCAGAAGACTCAACACAGATATCTTTTATGAAGATATAGAAAGAGAGTAGGGGACAAAGCGAAGCCTTGGGGCACACCATCTTTAATTTTTGAATATCAGACTTAAAACCATCCAGAAAAACTCCAACGGTCGGAAAGGTAACTTTGAATACACTAAATGAAAGAATTATCCATATAAAATACGAGGAATTTCGATGAGAGACAGCCTTTATTGGGAGGATTTAAAAATCGAAAAGGTCTTCAACGAATTTCTTTATTTAAAAGAAATGCGCTTATGCCAAAGTCCACATTATGCTGATTTGTGCAGTGGAGACGTGCAAATCAATTTTTTTTAATCCCAACACCAACCGATTCAAATGGGTAGAAATCAACAAGGCTGTGTTAACAGAACAATAGATTTTTAGTCTGGGTGTGTTCATCAACACAAAGTCAGCTGTCAGATTTGTTTTCTCTGCGGTTTGTGCCTAATTTTAACTTAAAGAATATTGATTATTGCTTTTTTTTATAAGTTTAATTGCTCCGAGGAGAAGAATAGTATCTTCCGAACCCATGATAAAACAAAAATATGCAAATTATTCTGAAATTCAAATGACACTCTAGGCGTCAAGACTGACACTTACACATATTTATGCACAAATTTGCAATAGAAAACGCTCATTGCTTCGCAAAATGTATCACATACTCGTAAAGTTGTAAGGTTTGAAACAATGACTCTGTAGTCGAATCCAGCCCTGATGATGCATAAGTTATAAAGTTGACTTAGACCGCATCTAAAAAAGCCTTCGCCTCCAAATAAACCCGATTCCGTTCCGCGATAGTTTTGCAATTTCCAGCTGAATTCCAATTCAGAATTTCAACATCGGAATCGGAATGATTTTAAATTGCTTTTCACGTGTAGTGCACACATACCGTTTGCTTATAGTATTGGCATTTAGTGGGATTCATAACTTTACTCTTGTCCACTTCAATGGACCCGAGTTGTTGCCATTGGAGGAGGATGCCTGCATCTCCTGCTTCGTTGACTGACACTGAATGGCAAGGATATACACAGAATATCCCATCAGGTGTTCAGAGATACATTTAGTCGTATATATTCTGAGAGGATGGTACTTGCAGCTACAACTTCCCATCTATCCATTCATTTTGAGGTCAAAGTGAAATATTGACCCCGACCATCCGGTAGAATGGAGAATCTATAAATTCGTTTCACGGAAGAATTGCCCTGGCAGACACATCTATATATCAATTTACTTAATCAGGTGAAGCGCGCGTGTGAGTTAAATGGGGGGAGGGGGAGATCTACCTATATTTGTATAGATAGATAGGTAAAAGTTGGAGTGAGAGGTAAGGCTGGGAAGATTTGATTTGCTTTACTAAAGGTATAAAGGGGCTACAAAAGGGATATGTAACAAACAGTCGGACATTGATGCATTATCCTTTGGGGGTGAACATTGCACTTCTGATTTGTTGCCCTAAACAATAGCTAGCTTGCTACCTTAGAGAATGCAATGGCGGCGATAGTTTATTGAAGAGCTGCTGTTGTGTTCACTCTTCGACATCGACATCACATAACGCCGACGACGACGACGACGTCGATGTCAATATGACGCTCCTGCTGCTGCTGCTGATGTAACTAGAGATTTATTAGGTGATGTGTTGGGCATGTGGGATAACAATCACACTAAAGGCGTCGACGACGACTACTGCCTTCCTCTTAATCATCCGGGATATAGTGTTAGTTTGTACTAAGGGACAGTATTGTATCGATTGATTTGGTTAAGGATACATAAATCTCTTATAAAAAAGAGTTTAGACACAATAAATAGTTCTTTTTAATAAAAAAGAGTGGGGTTTTAGGGCTAACTAATATTTACAATGGAACATTTTCTGCGTAAAGTGTTGTAGTTTTAAGCCGGTTCTATACGATTATCGTGTGGTGTGTAGTTACGTTGTCATTGAAAACTATCATTATTTGGTAATATCTCCTTCTGCCTCTCTCCCAGATATTAAAGACGAGCAATGTCTGCGAAACAGTTTGGTATGATGATATTGACGTTATGTATAAAAATAGCCTTGAAAGGGAAAATATTTTACTGTACAATTTTCTCTCAATATTCGTTGGATGATTTTCGGGAAAATTGTTCTGGAACGTAAATCACCGTATATCGTATTGTGTCCTGGGTTTGACGAAAAATTACGTTTCAGTGAATAACACAACCATTTTCAGTTTAAAAAAAATGGTTACGGTCAAAGTAAGAAAGTAAGTTTGATTTTGCTCAACTTTAACATAGGCGTCCGCAAGTCGGGATCAAGAGAAGTACTTTCTGTCCCCTGAATAACTCCGGACTTTACCACAATACCAGTACTTCTTTTAGTTTTAACTTGGGAAGTTTAAAAAATACAAACATTTTCATGTGTTTTTCTAGGGTAGCCTGGTCCTGATACAAAAAAGGTTCTTTCGATATTCTATATTCGATATGTGTTTTAACGCCACCACTGAAGAAGTCTTAAGCGTATCTATGATAGGAAGTATTTGTTTGCCTTATGAACAATATTTTTCAGTCCTAAATCGGAAGAGGTCTCAAACTGAATTTAATGTGACTTTCAGTCGATTTCGTGGGTTAGAAGTCATTGCTCAAAACGGTTTCTTGTAAATGCAAAACAAATTTTAGGAATATGTGCAGGTGCAATAAGTCCTGTTTTATGTTCTGTTTTATGTGAAAGCGGCAGTGGAGAAACTTTTAAAACGTCACTGAAATTCGAGAGCCATTCCATTATGCGATTCCTGCGGAATCATTATTATGCACCGAGAACACGGAAAAAGAAACACTTAAATGAACTTTATGATGACTATTCAACTAAGGAGGAAAATCGCAGAGAAAAAATAAAAACCTTAAGTTCATGGGAGCCCGTGGTCTTTTCAAAAGGGATGGGGTATTCCTCTTGCCCCCAACTTGTGGGTGCCTATGTTAACGTTGAACAAAATCAAATTAGCTTTCAGTCTTGCTTTAACCATTTATTTTCAAAAGTGAATAATGACTGCGTTGTTTACTAAAAACTAATTCTTCGTCAAATACAAGATGGCGTCTTAAGCTACAGCATAATTTTCCCGAATATAACCACACATACCCATTACGACCATATTCAATGAATTCTAAGAGAAAAGTGCATATAGTCAAATGTTTTCACTTGTCATCCGGGGCTAAGACTCTGGTTTTCGTTATAACTTGGTTTTAAAACTGGAGATTCGGTCTTTGCTGTCACTTTGAATCTGAGGGCTGGAATTCAGAAACCCTTTTGGTATGAGCATTATTGTTGATTTGCTTCATATAGTCATTCGAACCCGGCAGAAAACTGTAGGTCCCCACCATTCCTGGAAACATGCACACATGAATCGGTAACAGTTATAAGTGACTATAGCTCTTGGTTCTCTATATAATATAAGCTGCCGCACTACCAATTTTATTTTATAAAGTCGACGTGTTTTTCGTTTCGAATTGCATCAAGACCTTCGTTCAGCTCGTAGAATTTGTTGGTCTTAGACAGATATCCCAATATCCGTTAAAGAAATTTTTATTTTGAAAGGTCTCAATATCAGCTTCTTCTTTCCGCTTGTCATCCCATATTCACTGGCGCGCCGCATAATGAGGCTTTAATAGAGCCGTATACTCTACCTTATAGTGAAGGAAGCTTGAACCAAAATTTCACCAAACCGAGAGATAAAAAGCTAGTACGCAATTAAAACATCTCGATATTCACAAGAGACATGGCGATCTCCTGATCAATCAACCGTGAATCAGATTGACCACACTGCGTTCGACGCAAGGCACTTCTCCAATATAGAGGAATATCCGCGCATTCCGAGGAATTAACATCGACTCTGACCACTACATCGTTCTAACCAAGGTTCAGCTATAGATATCCCAACCCAAGCCAAAACAAGGAAGTACTGCGAGGAAGCTCAACATTGGACGTCTACAATTGCAAAAGATGAGAGAAGAACACCGGCTTCTTAGAAAGGAAAAGAAGGAGCATGAGAAGCACTCGATCGAGGAAATAGAGGGATGCCATAGCAGAAATGAGGTGCAACTTCTTCAACATCATTCTTGGAAGAATAGTGCAAGACTCCATCCAATTACTCGGATACGCCGGCGACGTTGACATTTTTGGAAGAACAAAGCATTATCTCAGTAGTGCATTTGTGCACACCAGCGCTGAAATCAAACGGAGAATAACTCTTGCCAATCGCTGCTGCTTTGGACTAAGAAGGCAATTGAGTAGCAAAGTCCTCTCTCGAGCAACTAAAGTGTCTTTCTAATATATTCTTATCATCCCGGTCCTTGTCTATGGTGCAGAGACATGTGCTTTGTCGAAAGTGGATGAGAACGCCTTAAGATGTTTTGAGCGGAAAATTCTCTGTGTGATTTTGGTCTCGCCTACATAAAGAGGAGTGAAGGAGAAGATATAACCATGAACTGTACAGGCTGTACAGCGAAACAGACCTAGTCAAACGAATCAAAGTACAACGACTCAGATGACTAGGTCATGTAGAGCGAATGGACCTAAATGCTCCGGCCCTGAAAGACCGCTACTCAGGTGTTGCACACAAGTGGGACAAGAGCTCAACCAACTTGAATTGCGAAACTGGAGACAGCTAGCCAGGGACCAAACCAGCTGTTAGTTGAGGCTTTGGTCCACCGCGGACTGGAGCGCCACCTTAAGTCAGTAAGTAGTCAGTAGTAGTCAGTCAGTAGTTAGGGGTGGCCGTGGTGCGATGGTTTTGTGCTCGCCTGTCAACCTCATGATCACAGGTTCGTCGTCTATGCCGCTTTAATTCCATTAAAACCTTTCATAAAATTGTCATTAATGGGCTTACTGGTTTACTCATTACATGTTGTTCAGGCATAACACTAACAACATGTAATTCAGTTAAACTAGTATGCCCATCAAGGATGAATACCAAATAAAATAATGTGAATTATAAGCGACGTAGAAATAAGACACGGCATTCTCCGCTTTAGTTCAGCCGCCATCCCTGGAGATAAAATATCTGAGACAACAACCTTCAGTCTCAGAACATCGTGCCACACATCTTTCCTATCCTTCTTTCTCTTCATTTACATCACGCCCGCGCTGTGTTGAAACATTTAAAGGGTAATCTAATCCCTTGAGCGCGGGTAGATTATAAAACAAAAAAAAAGTACGATAAAGAAAAAACACTATTACCGTAAGTTGTAAGCATGCAATGGTTGGATCGATTTACTGAAAAAAAATATTTTCAACAACTGGTCTTCCCAGTTGTAAATTGAAGATATCAGCAAATCTGCTTACCGAAACCGTGTAAACCAAGGGAAGTTGCAAATTGCATTTCTTATTTAAAGATGGTGAAACGCGACAAAATCCATTGCTATTGCGGAGCATTTGTTTCAATGTGAAGACAATTCATAAATAGTTCTCCAAGGTGAAATGATTAATGTGATGAACACCCACGGTTGAAGATCTGATTTCGAATTCTAGCAGTTGTCACATAAAAAAAAAACAATAAATTTTTTTTTTTTTTCAGGGATACTGTCTGTTGAAAAGAAGTAACAAATCCTTCAAGACAATCTCTGTAGCAAATTGTAGATTCCCACGCTTTCATCAGCCAACAACATGCTCTCAGCAATAGTTTAGAGATGTAAATCACTAGAATTTGATTCACAAGAGTAATAATTGTTTATCAAATTCCCGGGAGGAAATCCATTTTGATAGCTGCCTATTAAGGATTGCTTTGTTTTTGTAGTTGGAGCATATCAAGGTGAAAAATACGTTTTCTTTCTTCCATCCATACCACTTGGTTGATACCTCACCAAATCATCAATGCATTTGAAGAGGTCAGCATCAAAATTCGCCTAAGGGTTCCTAAACTTTTAAGCCTAAGCCTTTGTCTTCTATGTTTCGTGGTTGAACTGGCTCTGGAAGTGAGTTGTCTACTTCTTCCACATGCTTAGCTGACGGAAATGGTTTTTGAGTTCATCTACAATTCCCTGTGATTCGGTGAAGAGCTTACCTCCGCTGTTTCAAAGAGCTAACAGAATGGTATTAAAAAATATCAAGATGTTCCTCTATGCACTTTTGGTGATCTCGTTTTGAGCAGCATTCTTATCACATGTGGATATTTTGTCACTGTTTTCCATCCATCATCGGGCTAACTCTTTAGAGTAGTTTCGGACACTCATTTGGATATTGAAATCACTGAATTTTAGCGAATGTGGATGATAAGTGGAGGATGCATCTCAGTCAGGTCTGCTAACATCGAATTTCTTCTTCTGGACAGTTCCCAATTACTTTCCTTTAAACAGTTGCAATTGAGACCTGAACTTAGCTGCTACGAGGAAGGCGTTTGCTCCTTAAAATGTAAGCATATCTTAGATCTTAGAAGCCTGCCTTTACCTTGCTTTGATTACCAAATCAATTAGATTGGAATCTGGACCGTCTTTGAAATCTGTCACTTCCTATCACTGCATTACGAGCTGTAGCAAATTCATGAAGACACCCAGCAAATGATCAAACTACAATATAATTCGACAGACTTAAGAAATATTCCAGAATATGCACAATCTTATAAGCTTTTCAAGTTAGTCAATGAATCACATATTCTATAGATTATTTTCTCCAAAAAGAAATTAATAACCGAGAGTCCTTGCCTTTTTAAGGACTATTGAATGTGTCTTCACTTGTTCTTATCCTCAACGACTTTAATTCATAAAATGAATTCACAAATAATTCCCAATGAAATAAATTTCGAGTTCACAAAAAGTCTTTACATTTAAGTCCACAATATTCTCCTTATATCCGAACAACTTAAAGTGAAGTCCCTTTCAAAGGCAAATTTTCTTCTGTGTCTCAAGACTATAACAAGTCACTGAATTTTCAAAAACCAAGAATACCTAGCTCTACTTCTTATCATCTCTGCTTGACTGCATTGTGCAACTCCAAAACAAGAAACCAACCGAATACTCTCAGGCGACAAAATTCCGACCTCATCTCAAGTGATATTGAAACCATTTGGGACAATTTTCATAGGTGATGTCTGAGAATTTTCAACAACATAGCACTTCATTGTCTGGACTTGATTGTCGTAATACTACTCGTTCGTCGTCTTCGTCGGCATTCAAGAACGACAGACAAATTGAATCCCGAGCTCATAACTAAATAAAGTAACTTACTGAAGTATATACTGGGAGGGGAGCGGAGTGGCAGTTTGAAGTCCTTTATCACTTCAATTATATCCAAATGCATTTAATGCAAATGAATATTATCAATGAAAAGGATTTTGGTCCTGTCTACTGCTGCAATATTCTCCTGATTCCTCAAATCTATACGATTGCTCCCCAACAGACAAGACGAAATGATGATGCAGTCAGCCATGAGACGATTGAGTGATTTCCTCAAAAGTTGTCCGAAGGGATTAAATGTTCCTGCCGAATTGTGGGGGAGAGCGGCTTATTCGATTTTCCATATTCAAATGGATTTTAATCATCATCTAAATGTTGACTTTCCAAAGTGAGGGTAGAGGGGGTTTTTCAAATCCCAACTCCAAAGGCCTACAACAAAATCAAACACACACAAACACAGATAAACGTAAAATGCAAACATAAGTAATCCATTGCAAATATTATTTGTGTATTTACCCCATGTAAGAGTATGAATTCTTGCATTATGAACATTTTATTATCGTGGAGAAGCCAAGCCAAGCCGAGTTAAGCTTTGGCAAGCCTGGACAAGTGCACGAAACTCCTCGAATAATATGAACATTAAAGTTAGTAATTATGAATAGAATCCTGAATGAATGGCCATTGAAAAGTATTTAAAGTGGTTTCTCTGTTCTGCCACTGGCACACTCGATGTGTGTGCTCTTGAGAATGGCACAAACATAAGGATTGCATCCTGTAAGGTTACGTTGGTACTCCTTTATTCCTATATATACTCCTCCTCTGTGAAAGATTCAAGTTGTTCTCCTAGATTCTTGTTATTTTTTTTTTAGATATTTTGCATTTTAACGTCATCATAGTCAACGACATCGAGCACGACTATGAGACGTCCTGTACCTATACCTACCTATACATGAAGGAGTCAAGTACTTACCTAAATAAAAAATGAACATCAACATTTCCTTGAAGGCTTTTGGTATGTATTTGAGCGCAGTATATACATAAGTATGAGTGCTCACTCAGCTCTCAACCCTATGATGAATTATTACTGTTGCCAGAAAGGAGTTTCTACTAGAATGGGTTATTCCGTTATTCTCTATAGCTTTTTGCTCCTGTTAGTTAACTGGTGAAGGATAATTGAATTGCAAATTGATTGTTGGTTTTGGTTGACTGAATGAAATTTTTGAAGCTTATTTGACGACGATGATCTGCGACTATAATGTAGATTTATATGACAGTATATCCATTGAAAGGATATCGAGATGGATCTAGGTACCTATTTCTATATTTTATGATGAGGACTTCCAGAAAACTAGAACAACTTAATTAGAGTCATTTTCTATTTAAGTGTATTTCGAATTTGGAATTGATTGATATTAGGCACGCCTCGAGTTATCGCATATGAGTGAGTGTATAATTGTTGATTGTTTAAAATGCCAAAAAGGATGTGTGTTATTTCACAGTTTCCATTCGAATATCTTTATTGTTTTAATGCACTAATTCAGCTATTCCTATTACCGATATGTGGGTTCATTTTATATTCTAATTGATTTCTGAGTGAACTCAATTATTTAAAGCTATTTTCGGGATACATATGATGATTTTCAAACTCGATAGAAATTTCAATTTCAAAAATAGATTCCTAAAAAGTGATGATATTGAAATCAATTCACGTAGATCAAAAAACAATAAAAATTGCAATTTAATTGAAGGGCTTCATATTCAGGTTAGACAATAGTGAAATAATAATTCATTATCCCGACTATTGTCCAATAGGGATTGGTGGGTGTTGAAATTGAATAAATCGACGTGCGACTTAGAACCAGCAACCTTTTGGTTCTTTCGTTTTTTTTTTTTTTTTTTTTTTTTAAATGATGGCGAGCATCATTTTCGATGACTACAGCCTTAATATTAGTTATATTTAGATTTTCGATTTTTGTTTTTTAAATAAGTTTTTTTTAAGATATTTTTAAGAAAAAAAATTTGCACGCAAATTTAAAGTTCTTATTATTGTACGAACAAAAATAAATTTACAAAATTTTTTTTCAAAAATTCAAAAAATATTTGTTTCTTAAGTTTTGAAATATATTGTTTTTTAAATATTTTAGAATCTTCTCTATAGGTTAGGTTAGGTTAGGAGGGGTGTGCACAGTACAAGGCTGTTGCGTACACGGGGGCCTATTGGTCCATTGTGATCCCCTATTAATAAAAGCAGAGATGCTCCTAACTAATGTCTTATGTAGATTGGTTCATTTTCGAACCAGCCTGTGCTTACAATGAATTTTCTCATGTTTGCCATTGAGACCTGCGTTAGATCGTCTAGTTCACCAACAAACCTGTTTCCAAAGTAGCGGAGGCGATTTGCTTGGAGGTTTGGACAGTCACAGAGCAAGTGTTTAATGGTTTCAATCTCCTCGACATCCTGACAGCTCCTACAGAAATCTGGCGCAAATGCACCCATTCTTATGGCCATTGTACCAATGGCGCAGTGACCCGTCAGTACACCTATCAGGATTCTGATGTTCTTTTTACTGAGCGATAAGATATATCGAGTTTCCTTTTCATTAATTTTAGGCCATAAACTACTAGAGATAACGCAGTCGTCCCTGGAGGACCAGGAGTTATTGATTCGCTCTTTCGTTATTAGGTCTATTTTCCTTTTAATCACGCCAATCGGGATTTTTGGTTCCAAATTTAAATGGCTACTGCTGTTTTTATTTGATTCTGACCCTTTCCTTGCCAGTTCATCTGCTATTTCATTCCCTTCTATATTACTATGTCCAGGAACCCAGCAGTGGTTGACTTGGTTGGTGTTGCAAATATTGTTCAGCATGTCTCGGCATTTTGTTACTGTTTTGGATCTTATAGTCTCACTGGCTAAAGCTTTGATGGCCGCTTGGCTATCCACGAAAAATGTGATCTCCGACGAGTTCAATTCTTTCGTGAGTACCAATTCTGCCGCCTTTTCAATAGCGTAAATCTCAGCCTGAAAGACACTACACTCATCTGGGAGTTTGAATGATTCTTTTATATTGAGAGATTCACAGAACACCCCAGCTCCTGTTCCTTCTTCCATTTTTGACCCATCGGTGTAGAATGAAATACCTTGTTCACTTATTAGTGAGTTGGATTCCCATTCCTGTCTTTCGGGTATAGTAGTGGAGAAGTATCTGTTGAAATCTATTCTGGGTGGTCCGTTGTCACATTAAGCCCTGCCACTTTGTCATACCTTTGCAGGATAGACCCATGACCATGACTGCTGTGCTTCCAAGAGCCCATTTCTTTAAGCCGAATTGCGCTTTTGGCTGCTGTGCATTTTATGTGCTCGTCCAGGACTGGAAGATTTAAAATAATTTCCAGCCCCGCCTGTGGCGTAGAACTCTGTGCCCCCGTTATTCCTAAACAGGCTAGTCTCTGTACCTTATTCAGGTTTTTGAGATAGCTTCTTTTTTCTACGGCCGTCCACCACACGATCGACCCATAGGTAAGTATGGGACGAACTATCGCCGTGTACATCCACTGTATGACCTGCGGTCGCATGCCCCACCGTGTACCGAAGGTTTTTTTGCATGTGTAGAGAGCGCATAATGCTCTTTTCATTCTTTCCTCTGTGTTACGTTTCCATGTTAGCTTGGAATCAAGAATTACTCCAAGATATTTAGCCTCGTTGGAAAGTTTCAGGGGAATATCGTTAAACTTTGGAGGGGTAAAATCCTCCAATTACCTTTTCTTTGTAAACAGGACTAGTTCGGTTTTGGAAGGGTTAACTCCGAGACCGTTTTGTGCTGTCCAAGAAGATAGTTCTTTAAGTGTAGATTCCATAATATCCTTGATGGTGGTAAGATATTTACCCGATATCAGAATTACTATGTCGTCCGCATAGGCTACTATTTTAATGCCCTGATTCTTAAATCTTGTGAGAATTTTGTTAACAACCAGGACCCAGAGAAGAGGTGAAATTACTCCTCCTTGTGGAGTGCCTCTTGTAGCCGATTTCTCTACTTTGCTATCCCCAAGTTGCGAGCTAATGATTCTACCAGTGAGCATGGTATAAATCCAGTCCACAATAGCAGATTCAACGCCAACTTCTTCTAGAGCAGATTTAATGGACTCCGTTTTTACGTTGTTAAACGCTCCTTCGATGTCCAAAAATGCTGCCATGGTGTATTCTTTGTGCTCGAGACTTTTCTCAATTTGTGAGACGACCTCGTGCAACGCAGTCTCCACTGACTTACCTTTCAGGTAAGCGTGTTGATAGTTGCACAGGTTGCTTGGTTTGAGTAGGTCCCTAACATGCAGATCAATCTTCTCTATAAGAAATTTTATTAAAATTGAGAAATGAGAAATTGAAAACTTGAAAAAATGTTTTTATGGTAGGTATACAGTCAGTAATATTTTACTTTTTTTTATATTAAAATTAATGTTATTATAGATCGTAAGAATTAATTGAAAGAAAAAAAATGTTGTCAAAATTCTAAGCACCGTTTTCCAGAAAATACGATTTTCGAAAACGTGTATTCGCTGACTGAGCTCTCCAACAGTTGAAAGTTAACCCCAATTTCAGTTCAATAATTATTTTTAGCAGTGAGGCCTATTGCTATATAATGGGTCCAGCAACAAGCAACACTTTCGACTTTGGGACTGTCGGATACAATGCATCCAGAGACCATTGGCACATTGCCACAAGTCATTCTTTGCCAATACAGCACAAACCATCACTGCCCTGAATAATATAATAGAATCAAGCCTGAATTATACGCCGGAGTTATGGAAAATTGGACGTTTCGGATGCGCGATAACCAGCAAAGCGGCAGAAAACTTTTGAATGATGTTATATTCCATACATAAGTCTTCTTAGTAAATAAAAACTTTCAATTATATTTCAGTCAAAGTTTGTTATATTGAAATTTAAAGATTTAAAACTCTTAATGGAAAGCCGTTTATGACCTCAAACCGCTCGTGCAGAATGTCCATTGTATCATCAGTCATCACCATTCGGAAAAAAAATCGAACTCGAGATTTTGATCAAAGTTGACATTATGATATATGGAAGACCAAAAAAGTCGGTCTCGCAATTCTGTCTGTCTGTCTGTCTGTTTGTCTGCTCGACTAAGTACAGCTAAGCGGCTGGACCGATTTTCTTTAAACTTGGTAGATATGGGTTTTATTTTTTTCCCCCCGGATGTTTTTTGATTTGATTTTTTAAGACCAAAAATAACGGTACCTGCCATACGATTTTTTTCGAAATTTTATAAACATTTTTTTTTTTCTGAAAAACTGTTAGACAGATTTTAAAAATAAAAACACAAAAAAATTTCATTTAATTAAAGCTAGGTATTTGTTGAAAAAAAATTTCAGAAAATGGTTATTGAGGGTACACCCCATGGAACCATTTTTTTGTTTTTGATTTTCTCAAAAACGGTACAGCCGATTTTGATCATTTTTTTTTGCGAAGGCTCTCCAAAAACCTGAATAGAATTGTGTACTCAAATTTTGAAAAAAATTTTTTTTGGATTTTTAAAAAAAACTTCAAATTTTTTTTTTTCAAAACTCAATATTTCGAAAACCCCTTGCTAGATTTTTTTTAAACTTGATAAATAAAAGTTTCTCAATATAATCAACAAGATGTGAGAAAAAATTTGTATTTTACCTAAAAATAAAGGTACCTACCAAATTCTAAAAAATTAAAAAAAAATGGTTTTCAAAAATCGTATTTTTCTCGAAAACGGCGCTCAGAATTTTGATAAAATTTTTTTTCTTTCAATTAATTTTTACGATCTTTAATTTAATAAAAAAAAATTGAAATTAAGATATTACAGCTTGTACCTACCATAGAACCATTTTTTCGAATTTTGAACTTCTCATTATCCACATAACGGATCTTAATGAAAATTTTTATAGAGAAGCTTCTAAAAAGTCTAAAACACATTGCATTTCAAAACTTTAAAAAAAATATTTTTTGAATTTTTGGAAGATCCAGTTCAGAAGATCAACTAAAATGCTCATCCTGAATCAGAAGAAAAATATTTTATCAGTCTTTGATCTTCATGTCGCGTCGCTCAAACTGCCTACATTCATATCATAGAAGACTGAACTGTTATATTAGAAAACCTGGATTCAGCTCCAGCTTACATCCGGCCTCTCGTTTATCCCAAAAGGTATTGCGAAACCTTGCGATAGCATTTTCAATAAACGAGTACATAGTTGTTATTACACGGTATACATTTTATTAAGGGACATAATCGGAGAAGATTTATGTTTCAGAAGCATTTGACAGAGTTTGGTATTAAGCTCTCTTATCGAAAATGCATGTATTTGGTATTGACGAGTCCCTTCTTCGAACAAGTCGTATTGGATGGTTTCAAGTCTGTAATACTTAAAATAAATGCTGGTGTGCCATAGGCTTCCGTTTTGCCTCGTACTCTCTTCCTCATATTCATCGATAATCTTGTGTCTGAAACTTCTTATGCATTAGATTGTTTTGCTGGTGACAGTACTCTCAGCTTTTCAACTTCGTTTTTAGATTCATATCCTTGTCCTGCCGGTGTGAAACTAGCACAGCAGATGGAGAATTAAAAACCCCGTAGAATTTAACTCTTCAAAAACTCATGCTGTTTCCTGTTGTTGAAGCCGAACTTACCCACCATATCCCCATACCCCCCCATGAGGGGACGTGTATTAAGGAAATAAAACAACTTATGTGCATTACTTATGTGAAATGATCACATACATATTCATCGTAGCCAAACACGCTGCAAAGTGTTAAGGACATTGCAAGAATGTTTCCACCCCTTTTGATCTGGCTATTATCTAAAAGACCTATATTTGTTTAAAGCTCAAGTACAATTCTCATATTTGAGCAAGTGCTACAATAACCCACTTGAGTCTCTTGGATAGAATCCAAAAATAGCTTTAAAGATGATTCCATCAGCATACCCTTCAGTTTACAACTTCAGAGGCACTGTTGAATTCAGAGATCATTTCTTTAGCTGCACTTCATGAATGTGGAATGCTCTACTCTGCTCAATATTTCCCTCCCATTAAGACATTCGAAAACAATAAACAATGTGCATCGGTCTGCTTTTAAATCCTCTACAACTTTCCTAAACTCTTGCACTCTGCCCAATTATTTTAAGGGTAGTCATAATTATTAGTGCTCGCAAAATTATAAAATACTCCCAACTAGATATGTTCAGGCAAGGTTTGCCCCTACTAGTATCCTACTTTTCTAACTGTTATCTGTATCAGTCAATGAGCCATAAGAAGTCTTCAGCTCCCCACTGATAAGCAACTCAGGAGAAACAGCTAAAAACTGTAACGTTGTATTGTTGCTAGGTTTTGAAGAAGATCTGGTCACAGAAATTTCAGCCAGTTTCCCTATTTTGTCACTTGATTTGGTTGCACCACGAGAAGCGAAGAAATGCTCAAGGTTATTGGAGGTTATCCTTTGCTCTTAGGACTCACTATTAGATGTTATTTCGATATTCATGACACACTGGGTCAGTTTTGGTTGACTTAACATAGGTACCGGATGATCCACTGGGGATTAGATCATTGTGCAGTCAATGAGATAGTTAGCAGTAGCAAATACATTCATAAAACAAACGCCTCTAATACAATCATCCTACATGTCTGAGATCAATGCGCTTTCGCACCATTGTTGAAACTGAAAAATTAATTCTACTCTTAGGTTACCAACAAAAACTGTTATCCATTTAAAAAATAAACCTTTTCTAAAGACTTAAGCCCATAAAGTTAATCAAATCTTATTTTCGCTAGAAACAGAGACACATTTAACTTCTAACCTTAAACAAAATTAAATATCGTTTCGGGCAAGCGCTGATGGCACCTTTTTCGGGACAAAGTCATTACGGATGACAAAGGTATGTTTGTACGATATTTCTGCTTCCCTTTATATACCCACAGCAATTTTAATAGTTCAGATTTCACCTAAAAAATGTCCTTTCATTTGGTGAAATAAACAATAAATTTAAAAAGTTTTCTCGCTCTGTTATCTTTGCGTTTTCGTGCTAACAAAAAATAAATAAACTTCTACACATCTTCTATCTGTCTTGAGTGTGTCGGTCAACATAAAACGGACAGGTCTTCTTTTGGCATAACAGTCAAAGGTGTACACACCACCATTGTCAGCACGCGCCCCCCAATGACCGTAATGTTGCGCCATAATTCATTGTCATGAGTGTCCTTCAGCGAACTCTACAAGTATAGATTTACAACGTCGTTTGTCGGAGACCGCTTTGATGGTAGTAAATATTAACCAACCAACCAACGCACCTTGGGATCCATGAGACCATAGTAAATGTGTCCATTCGCCCCCGCATGAGCTTTCCCTCCCCTGTCATATCCTTTTTTTTTTAACCAGGAATCAGGGTTATGGGGAAGTTGTCCCATTCGGAAAGTCAACACAAAATGTTGTCGAAAAAGTGACTCGTATACGGATACGGCTATCAAGACAGATAGTGCAGGACAGGATAGGGGAGCGTGTGAAAACAAAAAACTAAACTAAAAAGAACTTGAAAAAATAAACAACTCCTGTAAGGGATGTAATTTATATCCTTCGGGGTGCGATACAAGGATACAACATGAATATGATTGCACAGATGGTCGGTCAACCGGAGCAATCTTGGGTGTGATTTTTCACGCATCCAACTCGGGCGAGGTGCAACAAGTCTCTCCAAGAGGACACTTCATAGAATATCCTTTTACTCCCTGGATACTGAGCTTTGGTTTTTTTTTTGTGTAACATCTGACTGATTGTGCTATAGTTGAAGTCGATAGCAATGACACAGATTCTTATCCTCACAGGAAATTGTGAATAATTTATAAGATGTCCTTATCGCTTGTCCTTAATTTGTTGTTGTTGTTGATGTTGTTTTATTTCAGACGTTAAAACTTTTTAAAATTCTCCCCATCAGACTTAGACCAGCGGCAGACTGTTGAATAGAATGAGACTTCATTTGAATCCTTGAAATTTCTATTCCTCTTGAGAAGCACTGTCTTTTTTCAACGGAATTTAAATCTTGAATGTTTTTCAGTGGTTAATTAAATTGCTTCGTGTGGAAGGTAGGTATAGTGCGAGGGTTGCAGGAGTTTTTCTTTTCTTTACTTTTTTTTTGTGAGCCCCTCAACCTGTTTAAAATCTCATCGAAAAACGTTTTCTTCTGCATAGCCTGGTGGAAAATTATACCTTTCGCTAAGATGATGAAAAACAAATATTTAAACAGAGTGGTCCTTGTCACAGAATGGAGTGGTTTCAGCTGCTGCGGCAGCTACTTCTACTTCAGCTATGCTGCGAGGGTTGCTTATTCCTCATGAATTTATGGGGAGATGTGTATATTTTTTTTGCCGAAAGACTACGCAAACATTCTAAAGAGGACTTAAGTTCTCTGGCAAGAAAGACAGGTGGACTTAGCTTGAATGCTATATTGATGTTTGTACAGTAGATAGCACAGGATTTTAAGTTATATTTTTGAAGAGGTAGGGAAATGAAGGTGGACTTTTGAGCTTAGTGCAATAAAATAAAGCCAACAATACGAAAAGTATATTTAATAATATAATAATTCCGAGCAAAAAAAACTATGAAAACAAAGCTATTAGGAAATTAAGTCTGTCTTCGGTTGATTACAACTAAATTCACTGTAAATTTGCCAACTTTGCATTTAATTCTTACTGATGTGACATTTAGCTCTGTGTTTAAAAAAAAAAAAAAAAATGGTGCTAATTAATTCAGTATTGTATTTGTATTGTATTTGTATTGTATTTGTATTGTATTTGTATTGTATTTGTATTGTATTTGTATTGTATTTGTATTGTATTTGTATTGTATTTGTATTGTATTTGTATTGTATTTGTATTGTATTTGTATTGTATTTGTATTGTATTTGTATTGTATTTGTATTGTATTTGTATTGTATTTGTATTGTATTTGTATTGTATTTGTATTGTATTTGTATTGTATTTGTATTGTATTTGTATTGTATTTGTATTGTATTTGTATTGTATTTGTATTGTATTTGTATTGTATTTGTATTGTATTTGTATTGTATTTGTATTGTATTTGTATTGTATTTGTATTGTATTTGTATTGTATTTGTATTGTATTTGTATTGTATTTGTATTGTATTTGTATTGTATTTGTATTGTATTTGTATTTGTATTGTATTTGTATTGTATTTGTATTGTATTTGTATTGTATTTGTATTTGTATTGTTTTTGTATTGTATTTGTATTGTATTTGTATTGTATTTGTATTGTATTTGTATTGTATTTGTATTGTATTTGTATTGTATTTGTATTGTATTTGTATTGTATTTGTATTGTATTTGTATTGTATTTGTATTGTATTTGTATTGTATTTGTATTGTATTTGTATTGTATTTGTATTGTATTTGTATTGTATTTGTATTGTATTTGTATTGTATTTGTATTGTATTTGTATTGTATTTGTATTGTATTTGTATTGTATTTGTATTGTATTTGTATTGTATTTGTATTGTATTTGTATTGTATTTGTATTGTATTTGTATTGTATTTGTATTGTATTTGTATTGTATTTGTATTGTATTTGTATTGTATTTGTATTGTATTTGTATTGTATTTGTATTGTATTTGTATTGTATTTGTATTGTATTTGTATTGTATTTGTATTGTATTTGTATTGTATTTGTATTGTATTTGTATTGTATTTGTATTGTATTTGTATTGTATTTGTATTGTATTTGTATTGTATTTGTATTGTATTTGTATTGTATTTGTATTGTATTTGTATTGTATTTGTATTGTATTTGTATTGTATTTGTATTGTATTTGTATTGTATTTGTATTGTATTTGTATTGTATTTGTATTGTATTTGTATTGTATTTGTATTGTATTTGTATTGTATTTGTATTGTATTTGTATTGTATTTGTATTGTATTTGTATTGTATTTGTATTGTATTGTATTTGTATTGTATTTGTATTGTATTTGTATTGTATTTGTATTGTATTTGTATTGTATTTGTATTGTATTTGTATTGTATTTGTATTGTATTTGTATTGTATTTGTATTGTATTTGTATTGTATTTGTATTGTATTTGTATTGTATTTGTATTGTATTTGTATTGTATTTGTATTGTATTTGTATTGTATTTGTATTGTATTTGTATTGTATTTGTATTGTATTTGTATTGTATTTGTATTGTATTTGTATTGTATTTGTATTGTATTTGTATTGTATTTGTATTGTATTTGTATTGTATTTGTATTGTATTTGTATTGTATTTGTATTGTATTTGTATTGTATTTGTATTGTATTTGTATTGTATTTGTATTGTATTTGTATTGTATTTGTATTGTTTGTATTGTATTTGTATTGTATTTGTATTGTATTTGTATTGTATTTGTATTGTATTTGTATTGTATTTGTATTGTATTTGTATTGTATTTGTATTGTATTTGTATTGTATTTGTATTGTATTTGTATTGTATTTGTATTGTATTTGTATTGTATTTGTATTGTATTTGTATTGTATTTGTATTGTATTTGTATTGTATTTGTATTGTATTTGTATTGTATTTGTATTGTATTTGTATTGTATTTGTATTGTATTTGTATTGTATTTGTATTGTATTTGTATTGTATTTGTATTGTATTTGTATTGTATTTGTATTGTATTTGTATTGTATTTGTATTGTATTTGTATTGTATTTGTATTGTATTTGTATTGTATTTGTATTGTATTTGTATTGTATTTGTATTGTATTTGTATGTATTGTATTGTATTTGTATTGTATTTGTATTGTATTTGTATTGTATTTGTATTGTATTGTATTGTATTTGTATTGTATTTGTATTGTATTTGTATTGTATTTGTATTGTATTTGTATTGTTTTGTATTGTATTTGTATTGTATTTGTATTGTATTTGTATTGTATTTGTATTGTATTTGTATTGTATTTGTATTGTATTTGTATTGTATTTGTATTGTATTTGTATTGTATTTGTATTGTATTTGTATTGTATTTGTATTGTATTTGTATTGTATTTGTATTGTATTTGTATTGTATTTGTATTGTATTTGTATTGTATTTGTATTGTATTTGTATTGTATTTGTATTGTATTTGTATTGTATTTGTATTGTATTTGTATTGTATTTGTATTGTATTTGTATTGTATTTGTATTGTATTTGTATTGTATTTGTATTGTATTTGTATTGTATTTGTATTGTATTTGTATTGTATTTGTATTGTATTTGTATTGTATTTGTATTGTATTTGTATTGTATTTGTATTGTATTGTATTGTATTTGTATTGTATTTGTATTGTATTTGTATTGTATTTGTATTGTATTTGTATTGTATTTGTATTGTATTTGTATTGTATTTGTATTGTATTTGTATTGTATTTGTATTGTATTTGTATTGTATTTGTATTGTATTTGTATTGTATTTGTATTGTATTTGTATTGTATTTGTATTGTATTTGTATTGTATTGTATTGTATTTGTATTGTATTTGTATTGTATTTGTATTGTATTTGTATTGTATTTGTATTGTATTTGTATTGTATTTGTATTGTATTTGTATTGTATTTGTATTGTATTTGTATTGTATTTGTATTGTATTTGTATTGTATTTGTATTGTATTTGTATTGTATTTGTATTGTATTTGTATTGTATTTGTTTGTATTTGTATGTATTTGTATTGTATTTGTATTGTATTTGTATTGTATTTGTATTGTATTTGTATTGTATTTGTATTGTATTTGTATTGTATTTGTATTGTATTTGTATTGTATTTGTATTGTATTTGTATTGTATTTGTATTGTATTTGTATTGTATTTGTATTGTATTTGTATTGTATTGTATTGTATTTGTATTGTATTTGTATTGTATTTGTATTGTATTTGTATTGTATTTGTATGTATTTGTATTGTATTTGTATTGTATTTGTATTGTATTTGTATTGTATTTGTATTGTATTTGTATTGTATTTGTATTGTATTTGTATTGTATTTGTATTGTATTTGTATTGTATTTGTATTGTATTTGTATTGTATTTGTATTGTATTTGTATTGTATTTGTATTGTATTTGTATTGTATTTGTATTGTATTTGTATTGTATTTGTATTGTATTTGTATTGTATTTGTATTGTATTTGTATGTATTTGTATTGTATTTGTATTGTATTTGTATTGTATTTGTATTGTATTTGTATTGTATTTGTATTGTATTTGTATTGTATTTGTATTGTATTTGTATTGTATTTGTATTGTATTTGTATTGTATTTGTTTGTATTTGTATTGTATTTGTATTGTATTTGTATTGTATTTGTATTGTATTTGTATTGTATTTGTATTGTATTTGTATTGTATTTGTATTGTATTTGTATTGTATTTGTATTGTATTTGTATTGTATTTGTATTGTATTTGTATTGTATTTGTATTGTATTTGTATTGTATTTGTATTGTATTTGTATTGTATTTGTATTGTATTTGTATTGTATTTGTATTGTATTTGTATTGTATTTGTATTGTATTTGTATTGTATTTGTATTGTATTTGTATTGTATTGTATTTGTATTGTATTTGTATTGTATTTGTATTGTATTTGTATTGTATTTGTATTGTATTTGTATTGTATTTGTATTGTATTGTATTGTATTTGTATTGTATTTGTATTGTATTTGTATTGTATTTGTATTGTATTTGTATTGTATTTGTATTGTATTTGTATTGTATTTGTATTGTATTTGTATTGTATTTGTATTGTATTTGTATTGTATTTGTATTGTATTTGTATTGTATTTGTATTGTATTTGTATTGTATTTGTATTGTATTTGTATTGTATTTGTATTGTATTTGTATTGTATTTGTATTGTATTTGTATTGTATTTGTATTGTATTTGTATTGTATTTGTATTGTATTTGTATTGTATTTGTATTGTATTTGTATTGTATTTGTATTGTATTTGTATTGTATTTGTATTGTATTTGTATTGTATTTGTATTGTATTTGTATTGTATTTGTATTGTATTTGTATTGTATTTGTATTGTATTTGTATTGTATTTGTATTGTATTTGTATGTATTTGTATTGTATTTGTATTGTATTTGTATTGTATTTGTATTGTATTTGTATTGTATTTGTATTGTATTTGTATTGTATTTGTATTGTATTTGTATTTGTATTGTTTTGATTTGTATTTGTATTGTATGTATTTGTATTGTATTTGTATTGTATTTGTATTGTATTTGTATTGTATTTGTATTGTATTTGTATTGTATTTGTATTGTATTTGTATTGTATTTGTATTGTATTTGTATTGTATTTGTATTGTATTTGTATTGTATTTGTATTGTATTTGTATTGTATTTGTATTGTATTTGTATTGTATTTGTATTGTATTTGTATTGTATTTGTATTGTATTTGTATTGTATTTGTATTGTATTTGTATTGTATTTGTATTGTATTTGTATTGTATTTGTATTGTATTTGTATTGTATTTGTATTGTATTTGTATTGTATTTGTATTGTATTTGTATTGTATTTGTATTGTATTTGTATTGTATTTGTATTGTATTTGTATTGTATTTGTATTGTATTTGTATTGTATTTGTATTGTATTTGTATTGTATTTGTATTGTATTTGTATTGTATTTGTATTGTATTTGTATTGTATTTGTATTGTATTTGTATTGTATTTGTATTGTATTTGTATTGTATTTGTATTGTATTTGTATTGTATTTGTATTGTATTTGTATTGTATTTGTATTGTATTTGTATTGTATTTGTATTGTATTTGTATTGTATTTGTATTGTATTTGTATTGTATTTGTATTGTATTTGTATTGTATTTGTATTGTATTTGTATTGTATTTGTATTGTATTTGTATTGTATTTGTATTGTATTTGTATTGTATTTGTATTGTATTTGTATTGTATTTGTATTGTATTTGTATTGTATTTGTATTGTATTTGTATTGTATTGTATTTGTATTATTTGTATTGTATTTGTATTGTATTTGTATTGTATTTGTATTGTATTTGTATTGTATTTGTATTGTATTTGTATTGTATTTGTATTGTATTTGTATTGTATTTGTATTGTATTTGTATTGTATTTGTTTATTTGTATTGTATTTGTATTGTATTTGTATTGTATTTGTATTGTATTTGTATTGTTGTATTGTATTTGTATTGTATTTGTATTGTATTTGTATTGTATTTGTATTGTTTTGTATTGTATTTGTATTGTATTTGTATTGTATTTGTATTGTATTTGTATTGTATTTGTATTGTATTTGTATTGTATTTGTATTGTATTTGTATTGTATTTGTATTGTATTTGTATTGTATTTTGTATTGTATTTGTATTGTATTTGTATTGTATTTGTATTGTATTTGTATTGTATTTGTATTGTATTTGTATTGTATTTGTATTGTATTTGTATTGTATTTGTATTGTATTTGTATTGTATTTGTATTGTATTTGTATTGTATTTGTATTGTATTTGTATTGTATTTGTATTGTATTTGTATTGTATTTGTATTGTATTTGTATTGTATTTGTATTGTATTTGTATTGTATTTGTATTGTATTTGTATTGTATTTGTATTGTATTTGTATTGTATTTGTATTGTATTTGTATTGTATTTGTATTGTATTTGTATTGTATTTGTATTGTATTTGTATTGTATTTTGTATTGTATTTGTATTGTATTTGTATTGTATTTGTATTGTATTTGTATTGTATTTGTATTGTATTTGTATTGTATTTGTATTGTATTTGTATTGTATTTGTATTGTATTTGTATTGTATTTGTATTGTATTTGTATTGTATTTGTATTGTATTTGTATTGTATTTGTATTGTATTTGTATTGTATTTGTATTGTATTTGTTTGTATTTGTATTGTATTTGTATTGTATTTGTATTGTATTTGTATTGTATTTGTATTGTATTTGTATTGTATTTGTATTTGTATTGTATTTGTATTGTATTTGTATTTGTATTGTATTTGTATTGTATTTGTATTGTATTTGTATTGTATTTGTATTGTATTTGTATTGTATTTGTATTGTATTTGTATTGTATTTGTATTGTATTTGTATTGTATTTGTATTGTATTTGTATTGTATTTGTATTGTATTTGTATTGTATTTGTATTGTATTTGTATTGTATTTGTATTGTATTTGTATTGTATTTGTATTGTATTTGTATTGTATTTGTATTGTATTTGTATTGTATTGTATTGTATTTGTATTGTTTTGTATTGTATTTGTATTGTATTTGTATTGTATTTGTATTGTATTTGTATTGTATTTGTATTGTATTTGTATTGTATTTGTATTGTATTTGTATTGTATTTGTATTGTATTTGTATTGTATTTGTATTGTATTTGTATTGTATTTGTATTGTATTTGTATTGTATTTGTATTGTATTTGTATTGTATTTGTATTGTATTTGTATTGTATTTGTATTGTATTTGTATTGTATTTGTATTGTATTTGTTTTGTATTTGTATTGTATTTGTATTGTATTTGTATTGTATTTGTATTGTATTTGTATTGTATTTTGTATTGTATTTGTATTGTATTTGTATTGTATTTGTATTGTATTTGTATTGTATTTGTATTGTATTTGTATTGTATTTGTATTGTATTTGTATTGTATTTGTATTGTATTTGTATTGTATTTGTATTGTATTTGTATTGTATTTGTATTGTATTTGTATTGTATTTGTATTGTATTTGTATTGTATTTGTATTGTATTTGTATTGTATTTGTATTGTATTTGTATTGTATTTGTTTGTATTTGTTTGTATTTGTATTGTATTTTGTATTGTATTTGTATTGTATTTGTATTGTATTGTATTGTATTTGTATTGTATTTGTATTGTATTTGTATTGTATTTGTATTGTATTTGTATTGTATTGTATTGTATTTGTATTGTATTTGTATTGTATTTGTATTGTATTTGTATTGTATTTGTATTGTATTTGTATTGTATTTGTATTGTATTTGTATTGTTTTGTATTTGTATTGTATTTGTATTGTATTTGTATTGTATTTGTATTTGTATTGTATTTGTATTGTATTTGTATTGTATTTGTATTTGGTATTTGTATTGTATTTGTATTGTATTTGTATTGTATTTGTATTGTATTTGTATTGTATTTTGTATTGTATTTGTATTGTATTTGTATTGTATTTGTATTGTATTTGTATTGTATTTGTATTGTATTTGTATTGTATTTGTATTGTATTTGTATTGTATTTGTATTGTATTTGTATTGTATTTGTATTGTATTTGTATTGTATTTGTATTGTATTTGTATTGTATTTGTATTGTATTTGTATTGTATTTGTATTGTATTTGTATTGTATTTGTATTGTATTTGTATTGTATTTGTATTGTATTTGTATTGTATTTGTATTGTATTTGTATTGTATTTGTATTGTATTTGTATTGTATTTGTATTGTATTTGTATTGTATTTGTATTGTATTTGTATTGTATTTGTATTGTATTTGTATTGTATTTGTATTGTATTTGTATTGTATTTGTATTGTATTTGTATTGTATTTGTATTGTATTTGTATTGTATTTGTATTGTATTTGTATTGTATTTGTATTGTATTTGTATTGTATTTGTATTGTATTTGTATTGTATTTGTATTGTATTTGTATTGTATTTGTATTGTATTTGTATTGTATTTGTATTGTATTTGTATTGTATTTGTATTGTATTTGTATTGTATTTGTATTGTATTTGTATTGTATTTGTATTGTATTTGTATTGTATTTGTATTGTATTTGTATTGTATTTGTATTGTATTTGTATTGTATTTGTATTGTATTTGTATTGTATTTGTATTGTATTTGTATTGTATTTGTATTGTATTTGTATTGTATTTGTATTGTATTTGTATTGTATTTGTATTGTATTGTTTGTATTTGTATTGTATTGTATTGTATTTGTATTGTATTTGTATTGTATTTGTATTGTATTTGTATTGTATTTGTATTGTATTTGTATTGTATTTGTATTGTATTTGTATTGTATTTGTATTGTATTTGTATTGTATTTGTATTGTATTTGTATTGTATTTGTATTGTATTTGTATTGTATTTGTATTGTATTTGTATTGTATTTGTATTGTATTTGTATTGTATTTGTATTGTATTTGTATTGTATTTGTATTGTATTTGTATTGTATTTGTATTGTATTTGTATTGTATTTGTATTGTATTGTATTGTATTTGTATTGTATTTGTATTGTATTTGTATTGTATTTGTATTGTATTTGTATTGTATTTGTATTGTATTTGTATTGTATTTGTATTGTATTTGTATTGTATTTGTATTGTATTTGTATTGTATTTGTATTGTATTTGTATTGTATTTGTATTGTATTTGTATTGTATTTGTATTGTATTTGTATTGTATTTGTATTGTATTTGTATTGTATTTGTATTGTATTTGTATTGTATTTGTATTGTATTTGTATTGTATTTGTATTGTATTTGTATTGTATTTGTATTGTATTTGTATTGTATTTGTATTGTATTTGTATTGTATTTGTATTGTATTTGTATTGTATTTGTATTGTATTTGTATTGTATTTGTATTGTATTTGTATTGTATTGTATTGTATTTGTATTGTATTTGTATTGTATTTGTATTGTATTTGTATTGTATTTGTATTGTATTTGTATTGTATTTGTATTGTATTTGTATTGTATTTGTATTGTATTTGTATTGTATTGTATTTGTATTGTATTTGTATTGTATTTGTATTGTATTTGTATTGTATTTGTATTGTATTTGTATTGTATTTGTATTGTATTTGTATTGTATTTGTATTGTATTTGTATTGTATTTGTATTGTATTTGTATTGTATTTGTATTGTATTTGTATTGTATTTGTATTGTATTTGTATTGTATTTGTATTGTATTTGTATTGTATTTGTATTGTATTTGTATTGTATTTGTATTGTATTTGTATTGCTATTTGTATTGTATTTGTATTGTATTTGTATTGTATTTGTATTGTATTTGTATTGTATTTGTATTGTATTTGTATTGTATTTGTATTGTATTTGTATTGTATTTGTATTGTATTTGTATTGTATTTGTATTGTATTTGTATTGTATTTGTATTGTATTTGTATTGTATTTGTATTGTATTTGTATTGTATTTGTATTGTATTTGTATTGTATTTGTATTGTATTTGTATTGTATTTGTATTGTATTTGTATTGTATTTGTATTGTATTTGTATTGTATTTGTATTGTATTTGTATTGTATTTGTATTGTATTTGTATTGTATTTGTATTGTATTTGTATTGTATTTGTATTGTATTTGTATTGTATTTGTATTGTATTTGTATTGTATTTGTATTGTATTTGTATTGTATTTGTATTGTATTTGTATTGTATTTGTATTGTATTTGTATTGTATTTGTATTGTATTTGTATTGTATTTGTATTGTATTTGTATTGTATTTGTATTGTATTTGTATTGTATTTGTATTGTATTTGTATTGTATTTGTATTGTATTTGTATTGTATTTGTATTGTATTTGTATTGTATTTGTATTGTATTTGTATTGTATTTGTATTGTATTTGTATTGTATTTGTATTGTATTTGTATTGTATTTGTATTGTATTTGTATTGTATTTGTATTGTATTTGTATTGTATTTGTATTGTATTTGTATTGTATTTGTATTGTATTTGTATTGTATTTGTATTGTATTTGTATTGTATTTGTATTGTATTTGTATTGTATTTGTATTGTATTTGTATTGTATTTGTATTGTATTTGTATTGTATTTGTATTGTATTTGTATTGTATTTGTATTGTATTTGTATTGTATTTGTATTGTATTTGTATTGTATTTGTATTGTATTTGTATTGTATTTGTATTGTATTTGTATTGTATTTGTATTGTATTTGTATTGTATTTGTATTGTATTTGTATTGTATTTGTATTGTATTTGTATTGTATTTGTATTGTATTTGTATTGTTTTGTATTTGTATTGTATTGTATTTGTATTGTATTTGTATTGTATTTGTATTGTATTTGTATTGTATTTGTATTGTATTTGTATTGTATTTGTATTGTATTTGTATTGTATTTGTATTGTATTTGTATTGTATTTGTATTGTATTTGTATTGTATTTGTATTGTATTTGTATTGTATTTGTATTGTATTTGTATTGTATTTGTATTGTATTTGTATTGTATTTGTATTGTATTTGTATTGTATTTGTATTGTATTGTATTGTATTTGTATTGTATTTGTATTGTATTTGTATTGTATTTGTATTGTATTTGTATTGTATTTGTATTGTATTTGTATTGTATTTGTATTGTATTTGTATTGTATTTTGTATTGTATTTGTATTGTATTTGTATTGTATTTGTATTGTATTTGTATTGTATTTGTATTGTATTTGTATTGTATTTGTATTGTATTTGTATTGTTTTGTATTGTATTTGTATTGTATTTGTATTGTATTTGTATTGTATTTGTATTGTATTTGTATTGTATTTGTATTGTATTTGTATTGTATTTGTATTGTATTTGTATTGTATTTGTATGTATTTGTATTGTATTTGTATTGTATTTGTATTGTATTTGTATTGTATTTGTATTGTATTTGTATTGTATTTGTATTGTATTTGTATTGTATTTGTATTGTATTTGTATTGTATTTGTATTGTATTTGTATTGTATTTGTATTGTATTTGTATTGTATTTGTATTGTATTTGTATTGTATTTGTATTGTATTTTATGTATTGTATTGTATTTGTATTGTATTTGTATTGTATTTGTATTGTATTTGTATTGTATTTGTATTGTATTTGTATTGTATTTGTATTGTATTTGTATTGTATTTGTATTGTATTTGTATTGTATTTGTATTGTATTTGTATTGTATTTGTATTGTATTTGTATTGTATTGTATTGTATTTGTATTGTATTTGTATTGTATTTGTATTGTATTTGTATTGTATTTGTATTGTATTTGTATTGTATTTGTATTGTATTTGTATTGTATTTGTATTGTATTTGTATTGTATTTGTATTGTATTTGTATTGTATTTGTATTGTATTTGTATTGTATTTGTATTGTATTTGTATTGTATTTGTATTGTATTTGTATTGTATTTGTATTGTATTTGTATTGTATTTGTATTGTATTTGTATTGTATTTGTATTGTATTTGTATTGTATTTGTATTGTATTTGTATTGTATTTGTATTGTATTGTATTGTATTTGTATTGTATTGTATTGTATTTGTATTGTATTTGTATTGTATTTGTATTGTATTTGTATTGTATTTGTATTGTATTTGTATTGTATTTGTATTGTATTTGTATTGTATTTGTATTGTATTTGTATTGTATTTGTATTGTATTTGTATTGTATTTGTATTGTATTTGTATTGTATTTGTATTGTATTTGTATTGTATTTGTATTGTATTTGTATTGTATTTGTATTGTATTTGTATTGTATTTGTATTGTATTTGTATTGTATTTGTATTGTATTTGTATTGTATTTGTATTGTATTTGTATTGTATTTGTATTGTATTTGTATTGTTTTTGTATTGTATTTGTATTGTATTTGTATTGTATTTGTATTGTATTTGTATTGTATTTGTATTGTATTTGTATTGTATTTGTATTGTATTTGTTTTTTGTATTGTATTTGTATTGTATTTGTATTGTATTTGTATTTTATTTGTATTGTATTTGTATTGTATTTGTATTGTATTTGTATTGTATTTGTATTGTATTTGTATTGTATTTGTATTGTATTTGTATTGTATTTGTATTGTATTTGTATTGTATTTGTATTGTATTTGTATTGTATTTGTATTGTATTTGTATTGTATTTGTATTGTATTTGTATTGTATTTGTATTGTATTTGTATTGTATTTGTATTGTATTTGTATTGTATTTGTATTTTATTTGTATTGTATTTGTATTGTATTTGTATTGTATTTGTATTGTATTTGTATTGTATTTGTATTGTATTTGTATTGTATTTGTATTGTATTTGTATTGTATTTGTATTGTATTTGTATTGTATTTGTATTGTATTTGTATTGTATTTGTATTGTATTTGTATTGTATTTGTATTGTATTTTGTATTGTATTTGTATTGTATTTGTATTGTATTTGTTTTGTATTTGTATTGTATTTGTATTGTATTTGTATTGTATTTGTATTGTATTTGTATTGTATTTGTATTGTATTTGTATTGTATTTGTATTGTATTTGTATTGTATTTGTATTGTATTTGTATTGTATTTGTATTGTATTTGTATTGTATTTGTATTGTATTTGTATTGTATTTGTATTGTATTTGTATTGTATTTGTATTGTTTTTGTATTGTATTTGTATTGTATTTGTATTGTATTTGTATTGTATTTGTATTGTATTTGTATTGTATTTGTATTGTATTTGTATTGTATTTGTATTGTATTTGTATTGTATTTGTATTGTATTTGTATTGTATTTGTATTGTATTTGTATTGTATTTGTATTGTATTGTATTGTATTTGTATTGTATTTGTATTGTATTTGTATTGTATTTGTATTGTATTTGTATTGTATTTGTATTTTATTTGTATTGTATTTGTATTGTATTTGTATTGTATTTGTATTGTATTTGTATTGTATTTGTATTGTATTTGTATTGTATTTGTATTGTATTTGTATTGTATTGTATTTGTATTGTATTTGTATTGTATTTGTATTGTATTTGTATTGTATTTGTATTGTATTTGTATTGTATTTGTATTGTATTTGTATTGTATTTGTATTGTATTTGTATTGTATTTGTATTGTATTTGTATTCTACTTGTATAAGAAGATTTCTACTACAATGATACTAGTTATTTAATAAATATAGACAAAGGCAATCTCGCCCGCTTTATTAGGAGCTCTAACTGGTTTAACGATTAGGGAGAACGTCTCCAATATTGAATGTGGTTTCACAACGGACCACCTCATGATCTAAGTGTGTAGGCTATCCTGCTGACGACCTTAACTGGAGCCAGATGTCTTGCGAACAACAATTCAAAATACTGTTGGGAACTCACCCTTAAAATCCGTGCTTCTGCTATGGGTAAGCGTTCAATTAAAGTATGTTTGTTGTACCGAAAACGACCTGAAAAATTTCAAAAAGTCCCAATTCTACGGAACTAAAGTGGTTTTCTGTTGGGTCTTGAATGCGCGTAATATGTTTCGCAAGCTGTGGTAATGAATGGTTAGGTGGCCAGGAAAACAAGTGTTAATTCTTTCCAATAAGAAGTTTAATTTTCTTCTTTAATAAAACACACTCCTTAATTTGTTCGGGCTTATAGGAAGCCCAGATTATTATATCACAGTTCGTGTTCATAGCTTTTGCTCAAACCCTTCACTTGTTTTTTTTTTATTTTTTAATTAAAAATAAGCAATCTATCAGATAATATTCATAAAAAGATTGCATGCTGCATTATGACTTAACTTACTCTGCAGGTCTCTCCTTTGACGTCACACACTCGTATTTCCAAGAACCAATAAATTATTTCACGTATTCACCATCTCGCTCGAGCTCGAAGCGTTGGCCCCTTTATGGAATTAATTTCAGTCAAGAGAGTTCACCTTTTCATCGAAGACAAATGAGTTTCTGGGATGCACTCGCTCTCAACTCCGGATCATGTGTGAATAATAAGCTGTACCGTTTGAGTCACTCTCATAAAAAAAGATAACTCCACATCATGCTGCTTTCACGTTTACTTTATTAAATTTCTCCCCGTCAGCTATCGTCGTCATCAGCATGTGTTAAATAGTCCTTCTCACGGGCTTTTGTATACACTCTCTCCACAATATGAACCCATGTAAGCAAAGGTAAGTGGGTCCTGGCTCTCGTCATCTTCTATAAATATATCAAAGAATCCTTCACTCCATCTTATTTCCTATACTGAGCTGATAATTTTCTGACGGGAATTTTGGGATAGTCTTTCTACGGGA
>CAWVOZ010000178.1:0-15023 GCA_963931855.1 Philhelius festivus | reverse complement strand
ATTGTATGTGTATTGTATTATGTGTATTGTATGTGTATTGTATGTGTATTGTATGTGTATTGTATGTGTATTGTATGTGTATTGTATGTGTATTGTATGTGTAATGTATGTGCATTGTATGTGTATTGTATGTGTATTGTATGTGTATTGTATGTGTATTGTTTGTGTATTGTATGTGTGTTGTATGTGTATTGTATGTGTATTGTATGTGTATTCTATGTGTATTGTATGTGTATTGAAAGGGTATTGTATGTGTATTGTATGTGTATTGTATGTGTATTGTATGTGTATTGTATGTGTATTGTATGTGTATTGTATGTGTATTGTATGTGTATTGTTTGTGTATTGTATGTGTATTGTATGTGTATTGTATGTGTATTGTATGTGTATTGCATGTGCATTGTATGTGTATTGAATGTGTATTGTATGTGTATTGTATGTGTATTGTATGTGTATTGTATGTGTATTGTATGTGTATTGTATGTGTATTGTATGTGTATTGGTATGTGTATTGTATGTGTATTGTATATGTATTGTATGTGTATTGTATGTGTATTGTATGTGTATTGTATGTGTATTGTATGTGTATTGTATGAGTAATGTATGTGTATTGTATGTGTATTGAATGTTTATTGTATGTGCATTGTATGTGTGTTTGATGTGTATTGAATGTGTATTTTATGTGTATTGTATGTGTATTGTATGTGTGTTGTATGTGTATTGTATGTGTATTGTATGTGTATTGTATGAGTAATGTATGTGTATTGTATGTGTTTTGTATGTGTATTGTATGTGTTTTGTATGTGTATTTTATGTGTATTGTATGTGTATTTTATGTGTATTGTATGTGTATTGTATGTGTATTGTATGTGTATTGTATGTGTATTGTATGAGTATGTATGTGTATTGTATGTGTATTGTTTGTTTATTGTATGTGCATTGTATGTGTGTTGTATGTGTATTGAATGTGTATTTTATGTGTATTGTATGTGTATTGTATGTGTATTGTATGTGTATTGTTTGTGTATTGTATGTGTATTGTATGTGTATTGTATGTGTATTGTATGTGTATTGTATGTGTATTGTATGTGTATTGTATGTGTATTGTATGTGTATTGTATGTGTTTGTATGTGTATTGTATGGTGTATTGTATGTGTATTGTATGTGTAATGTATGTGTATTGTATGTGTATTGTATGTGTATTGTATGTGTATTGTATGTGTATAGTATGTGTATTGTATGTGTATTGTATGTGTATTGTATGTGTATTGTATGTGTATTGTATGTGTATTGTATGTATATTGTATGTGTATTGTATGTGTATTGTATGTGTATTGTATGTGTATTGTATGTGTGTTCTATGTGTATTGTATGTGTATTGTATGTGTATTGTATGTGTAGTGTATGTGTAGTGTATGTGTATTGTATGTGTATTGTATGTGTATTGTATGTGTATTGTATGTAACGTTAAAAATATTATAGATATAACATTTCTGTGTGCGAGTATGTGAAGGTGTCATGTCACATTCGATACGTAACTAGAGAGGAGATATTCAAAAGAAAAAAAAACTTGGGTTTTTCTGTCTTCATCACCGTCCTGACCTCAAAACTTTTCTGTTCGTGAGAACAAACAAAAATATATCCCCCCATCTACAAGAGGAGAAAAAGGGAATTTAAGAATTCTAAAGGGTTATACCAAACCCCTACTACTCAAATCGAGAAACAATAAAAAAGATGATACTATAATTTCAAAAAAAAAATCCCAAAAAAAAAATCTTCTTTAACTCCACTCGCATTACCCTTCCTGTCTTCATCTACCCTTAGGGCAAGTAGTTACAGATCCACTTGTCCTTCGGACAGATGAGAAAAAAGGGGGGTCCACTTTCTAGAAATCGGCCTAGGTCTGCTTGTCTCCGCACTATCCAGCTCGCCGGTGGGGTGAGTTCTTGATAACTGAAAGAGGACCGCGTTACTTAATTTCAGACCTATAGTCAGAGGTGTTGTTTGACTGAAACTATTGCTTTTTAGTTCTTGCAAGACCCGAATCTTTGGTTATTTAAAAATGTTTTTATAAAAAAAAAATGGCACGAATGTTGGAGAGCTTAGGTGGACGAGCTCTCTGAGTAATTTACCCTCCCCGTAGTGCTTTAAAAAAGTAAACCTCCCTAAAAAAAAACACTCCTTGACCACTACGACTACTCATTTCCAGTAATGGCCCCTAATTAGAAAAGGGAAGTCAAAAATAAAATAAAACTTCCCAAAAGTTGATTTAGTAAATCATTATATCCCTCCTTTTATCCCCTCAAGTTCACATCCCTTTAGTATTTCTTTAGTATGAATCCATAACTCTTCCTAATCAAAACCAAAATTAAATTTTTGACACATCAGTTATTTTTTTATATACTAATCGGTATCTTTTTATTTCGTTAAATTGAAGAAAATATTTTTTTAAGTTATAACTTACTTTAACATGACCAACAAAATAGATAAATCGTATCAAAAAAAGTAAAACAAAAACTATAGATCTCTACCCCTTTCATCGTTTCAAAATGAATATTATTTAATTTACGCGACTCTTCTTGAGTTTTTTTTTTGTTTTTCGTAAATAAAATACTATTTAGCAAAACTGTATATCACTTTGGATAAATAAAAAAAAATGAAAATATAGTAAAATTTAAATGTAAAAAAAAAAGAATATTTCTTACGCACAGCTGATTTAAGCTGTTGAGTTCAATGAACTTTTTATATAAAAAAAAAAATCTATTCTTATGTCCGTCTCACTCATGTACATAAGTATATAGGGCTCTGTACTGAAATCGGATATCTGAACTATGGTCAAAATTATTGTTCAATTTTATTACAATATAACAAATATAATACACTTACCGATTCTCCGATGAATTGTGCACAGCTTCTTCGGTTCGGTGGGAAATATAACTCCTTTAAAGCTATGGTATCTAAATAAAATTGAACTTTTGACACTGAATATGATTGCCGACCTAGTAGATTGGAATTATTATTTTTTTTTTTTTTTCCGCAGATAATTCGATTAGCAATCACGAGATATAGGGGTTAAGACTCACAAAATTAAAATAAAAAAAATATTACTAAAAGTAATTTAATCACGAAAAGAATTTTTATGAACAAAAATTATAAAAAAAAAATATTTACGCGAAAGAGACAAAAGGCTTTTAAATTTTATCAAACTATTAATTCATTTCTTTTTTTTTTTTTTTTTAAATATTACATTTTCTATTTCTTTCTCAAATCATACGTTTTTCTCTTTCTTTTCAAATATTACTATGTATTTGGTTTTGCTATTTTTAAATATTGCTTTCTTCTTTTTTTTTCTTTGTTTCTATCTCAACTTAACAATGTTCTCTTTAATTTTTTTTTTTTTTTTTTTTTTTTTTACTTTTCTTTTTTTTCTATAATTTAACTTTAACTTTTAATTCACTCTTCTCTGTTATTTGGTAAAATAAATTTCCTTTTAAGTTATGATTTTTTTGATTTTTTTTTTTTTGTAAGTGTCCTTTTGACGCATTTTTACACATTTATTTGATTACCGCACGTTCCTGCTACAAAGACCACAACAAAACTAACTCGGACTAGTTGATGTCTTCTCCAATTATGTTATAAAATATTACCGTTCACCGAAATCACAATATTAGAGAGCGAGAGTAGAAGAAAACGGAGAACTGTATTGTCAGCTTATAATTCGTCTCAAAAAGATCAGACAAATCTTAAGTTTGCTAAAGTATAACTTTGCAGGGGAAAACCACTTTTCCTTAAGATTCCCTTGCTCAGATTTTTGTAGTTTCTGGATTCGTAGGTACTTTCGCCCTGTCTCTAGGATTCCTAAAACAACCTCTTTGCTTCGCTTTTGAGGCCCGATTTTTTTGACTCAGATGATTTTCTATAAATTCCTGTTGATCTTTTTTTTTGTTTTTTTGCTGATTAAAGGAAAAATGAGGAATTTTTCTCGCGTGTACTCGGTGAACGGCACTTATATTTTAGTTTGTCTGCTTACTTTTTTTTCAAAAGCGTACGAAAGTAAAATTTAGGTCTTTATGGACCAAACAAAAAAAATATTTAATTTCTGGAATATTACGTATACGCCACGCTGTACCAAATATGAAGTTTCAGTGCGTGAGAGATGCTTAAAATTTTTTTAAAATTCCTTTTGTGGCTTAAGAAGTGAGCAGGCACAAGACTATAAAGAAGAAGAGAAGACTGCACTGTCCGACAATTGATTCCAGAAAGGAAGTTTCATATTTGCCGATCAGCCACGAGGCTTATTGGGTTGGTAATTTTCAATATCCGCACAGATGAGATCTTCGAAATCGAATTAGGTGGGCTGACAAAAATCGATTTTGTCGATTTCTTGTTCGAATTCCGGATTAAGGGCTACAACACAATGGTTGGATATTTTTTTTTGTATTTGTTTATTTTCTTGATGTTTGGAATTTTATTATTAGTTATTTTTAACTTCATTTTACAAAAAACAAAATATAAGCATATATCGATGCATACTGACGCAAGAATATAAGTATTTTAAATGTCGTAGGTATGTGAATTTACTAGATGTACAGGCTGGTAAGGTTACTTGAAAATCCGTGTATTTTGGGATCTCATAGAATTTTTTTTTTTTTTTTTAATTTTGACTTGGTTGGTAGAGGTTTCCTACAAAGCTTATATCTTTTTTGTAGGTCCTCCGAAAAAAAAGAGATAAGAAATGAAACCTAAACCAAGCTGTCTCATGCACAGCTGAGTTGGCCGGGCAAAATTTGTTTTATATATTTCTTAGATTTTTCCTATCGTTTTAGGTCTTTTGAATGGGACACGGTCTTATAGCCCTTAGCATCGACTACTTCGTATAAATTATTTCCTACTACCTTAGTTACTCGTACTTTCGTAAATTTCGGACTTAGTTTTGCGTTGAAATGCTTTTTTGCGTCGCTCAAAACAATATTTCTTTTGAACAAATTTTCTCCTACATTAAAAGATACATTCCTACTCCTAAGATTGTATACTTTTTCATAATTGTCGTGAGCTCGCTCTAATGCAGTTTTCAGGTATGAATGTACGATGTTCATTTTAGCAACCTTTGGTAACCAATCTATCTCTGACTGATTAAGGCCACCTAGATCCTTCAAGAGCTTATAATCAGCCCCATGCTCGATCATTCTTTGCCCAAAAAGAGCTTCATAGGGTGACATTGCGAGAGTCGAATGTATTGTAGTACGTAGAGCACTACTGATCGACGATAAATAAATATCCCAATTTCTCTGCTGTGGGTCTATGTAGGATCTTATGGCTGCTAATATGGAGCGGTTAACCCTTTCACTAGCGTTTGCTTGCGGAGAGTATATTGCCGTACGATAATGTTTTACGCCGTATGTTTCAATCAATTTTGCGAATTCTCTACCTGCGAACTGAGTCCCATTATCCGAAAGAATACTCTCAGGTACTCCATAGGTTAAGAAAACTTCTTCTTGTAAGAATTTCACTGCTACTGAGGCATTCGCTTTTCTCAATGGCTTTATTAATACCCATTTAGTAAGTTGGTCTACTACTATGATAATATATGAGTTCCCACTTTTTGATCGCGGATAGGGACCTAGAAAGTCAACGTAGAGATGCTGAAATGGCCTCTCTACGCTGAAACATTTTCCCATTTCCGCTCTCAAAGTCATGTTTGGGGCTTTGCTCATCTTGCATGTTTCACAGCTTGTTACGAAATTTTTGACCTGAGCAAACATATTTGGCCAATAGCATCGTTGGCGGAGACGGTAAAGCGTTTTTACTATCCCTCCGTGTGACGCTCTTGGAGGACTATGTGCTAAGGCAATTAAAAATCCTGTCATGGCAGTCGGTATCCATAATTTCCAGGTCAAGTCATCTTCGAGTGGATTTCCGACTGAATGCTTAACTATCTTATAGATATATCCATCGGAAATTTGTAAATCGGGAAGCCTATCCTGATTTTCCTTAATGTGACTGATGAGCTGAAGATATTCCTCTGATTTAAACTGTGGACCATTTAGATCAATATGAAGTACTTCGGACGGGTCGACTTGTGTTGAACTGTTTAAAATTTCCCCATGAACAAAAGCATCTACCTCGTGGACTCTGGATAGAGCATCGGGAACTACGTTTAACGTACCTTTCCGATGTTCAACCGCAAAGTCGTATCCTTGGAGCTTCATATTCCACCTAGCTAGTCTTCCTGTTGGATCCTTCAGGCTCATAAGCCACTTTAAGCTTGAGTGATCCGTAATTACTCTAAAGCGATACCCTTCAACATAGGGACGGAATTTTTGAATTCCTCTAAAGGCTGCTAGGCACTCGCGTTCAGTAACGGAATAGTTTCTCTGTGCGGCATTAAGTTTTTGAGAGAAATAATATATTGGACGTTCAGCTCCACTTTCATCGCATTGACAGAGAACGCATCCGATACCGGACGCAGAGGCGTCGCACAAAATTACGAATTCCTTAGAGAAGTCGGGGTTTATGAGAACTGGGGCCTTCGTTAGAGCATCTTTGATAGATTGAAAAGCTTTTTCTGCTTCTTCACCGAAAATGAATTTCCTGCCCTTTTTCAAAGTATCGGTTAAGGGAGCGGCAATTGTAGAGAAATCTCTAACAAATCTCCGATACCAACCAGCCATGCCTAAAAATCGCCTTACTTGGCGTGGAGTTTTTGGTACCGGGAAATCAATTATCGCTGCTACTTTTGCGGGATCTGCCTCAAGACCATCTTGCCCTACCTTGTATCCTAAGTAATGCAACTCTTTAAAACAGAATTTCGACTTCTCAATATTTATAGTTAGCCCTGCGTCATCCAGTCTCTTGCTTATCGTAGTCAAAATTCGAATGTGCTCTTCAAATGAGCTGGAAATAACTAAAAGATCGTCCAAGTATACGAAAACCTGATCTCTCAACTCCTGAGGAATAACTAAGTTCATCAAATATGTTAGACTTTGCGCCGCATTACATAATCCGAAAGGCATTACCTTGAATTGGTATAGTGGGCGACCTGGGACGGTGAAGGCGGTTTTTTCCCTAGATCCCGCCTCCAGCGGTATCTGCCAGTACGCATCTTTCAGATCCACGCTTGAAATAAAGCGCGTCTCCGAAAGGCGTGCTAACAATCCCTCAATATGCGCAATTGGGCTCGCATTCTTCTTTGTCACTAGGTTTACCTTGCGAAAGTCCAGGCATAGACGGTTCTTTCCAGGTTTGCGAACCAGCACAACTGGTGAACTCCATGCACTGGAACTTTCCTCAATGACACCTAAAGAAAGCATGCGATCCAATTCCGCGTACATTAGGGCTTGTATCGCTGGAGACACGGGATAGTGCCTCTGCTTAACTGGTGTCGCGTCACCAGTGTCAATTACATGTTCAATCAACTTAGTTTTCCCCAGTCCTTTCAAAGTCGAAGAAGGAAAACTTTTTATAACGTCTTGTAAAATTTTAGATTCTGAAGCGGTTAATTCACATTGACTTGAAATGACTTCTTTTGTGTCAATGTTCGGTGCTAAGTCTATCTGTGAGATGACATGGGGCGCAATGTGGAATAATCTCCAAAAATCGACGCCTAAGTATAAGGCTTGTGACAATGACGGGACGATACAAAGGTTAAGGTCTTTGACTTCACCCTTATACAATACCGGCGCAGTCACAATGCCTACTACTTGTTGTCGTTTTCCATCTGCTGTGGAAAGTGAAGATACGCAATTTTTCGGTTTTATCCCTTTTGCTTGGAGAAATTCCAATGCCCCTAAACCAAGACAACTAATTGTAGCACCTGAGTCTAGTAAGCCTAATAAGGATTTACCAAAAATTTCCACCGATACAAACGGTCGAGGATCATTTGTTTGGCAATTTAAATTAGCCGCTGCTACTGTTTTAACATACTTCTTTTTATCGTTCATTTTTCGCCGTACTTTCAGGATCCTTTTCGATGGACCTCGAAAAGTAAGAATCCTCTCTCGGGCTTCTTGATAGGCTTTTAAACGTTCATGTAAAGTTTTGGTAGGAAATTTCGGCTTTATTACTTGTTCGTTTTTAGGTGTTGTTGTTTGGTTTATGCGTATGGCAGGTCGTTCTAGTATTTGTATAATTGTTGGTTTTTGATTCGTTTCGATTATAGTTCCGGGCTTGGGCGTGTCGAACAATTTTCCCCGGTCGAAAGATTGTTCACTAATCGGTTTCCCGAGCATCGGCGACACTTAGGTGTGACAACATTTTCTTGGCCACATTTGTAGCAAAATAAGCGTCTTTGCTCATCCGTACATTCTCGAAATGTGTGTCCAACCCCTTTACAATTCCAGCATTTGGGAGCTTCTACATTTCTTTGAAATGCTTCAACTGAAGCTGGACTTGCAAGGGTTGTATCATCTACAGAAATGTCAAGTTCATTCACGTTTCGTCGTGTTGTGGGATTTGGAAAAGTCTGAGGAGCTCTAATTCGAGGTTGTTCTTGGCCATTGAGAAACTTCTCAATCGTTCGGCAAACATATACCATCTCTGGTACACTGTTGGTGTTGAACGTGACTAGAAGCTCTCCCATCCTTCTCCGCACGTTTTGCTTTATTATTTCTATAAGTTCTTTAGCTGGTTTTGGTACACGCATCCTAGAGTTGATTTGTAACAAATCATCGTAAAAGGTGTTAAAAGACTCATTTACCAATTGTTTCCGATCTATCATTTTTCTAGATAGTTCAGTGTCCGATTCCAAGCTTCTATATTGTTCAATGAGCGCTGATCGGAGGATTCTCCAGGATGAACACGGATTGTTCTTGAGAAACATCCACAACCAATTCTCAGCTTGCCCACTTACGAAGTGATGGAAGTTAAGTACTATATCTTCCCACGTCACATTATAACTGTTCTTTAGTCGCTCCAAACGGAACAAGAAATCGTCCACCGTCATATTCTTGCTATCAAACTTAACTCCCCATTTGTGGTAGTGTGGGTACCTAGTGAGAGTATTAGCAATAGAAGGAACTGGTGGTGTAGAGTTAGTCGTTGGACGAGAATCGTTAAGATTCATTTGACCAATTTGGGCCAAAAAGTTTTCGACATTAGAACCTTGAGTCATATCTACCGGATGTACAATAGGTTCGTTAGATCCGTTTGGGTTCGCATGGGAATGAGGATCCGCTGGAAGATTCCTCTCCAAGAAGTTCGTAATATTCAGTGTAGCGGTTTCTACCTGTGGTTCTCTTGTATTAGGGCCCTCTGAAGGAATGGCCGGAGTTATTTTTGAGAGCGCTTCTCTCAGCATGTCTCCTACCTGCTCCAATATATTCGCCTGACTACGGGCTAATTCCTCCCTCAGAAAACGCTGATCTTCAGTTTTATTCAACCCTATCGAAGCTGTCACCACCTCCTGTACATAAGCCGCGAATTGTTCTCCTTCTTGTGTCCCATTACCATGCTGCGGGGTAGCGCCCTCTGTTGCATTATTTAGAACCGGCCTATTTAACCTAACTCCCCTATATCCCTGGACATTACGCGATCCTGTAGGCCTAATTGTATTGTCATCGTCACTCTGACTTAATCTACTGCCTTCCTGACTCGCACTATTCCGACGTACATTACGAGTATTATCACCTTTATTGTTCGGCGGGATCTTCTTTCGACCTCGGCCTCCCATTTTACTTAATTATCTTCAAAAAAAAAATTACTATCAGAATTCCCGTACCTGAACTTATCACAAAAAAAAAGAAAATGTAATCAAAAAAAATATGAAACTATTCTTTCAATAATCAAAAAAAATGAGTGGTATAAAAAAAATAAATTAAAAAAAAAACTTTCAACTAAACAATAAAAAAAAATGTTATCTAATCACTTTTGAGTATGTTGAGTACCTTTTATTTAAAGCTAAAACTCTTCTAGTTTAAACTGCAAAAATTTATATTGTTGTGTCTCATAAAAATCCGGGATGTGACTTAAGGTTAAAAAGGATAGGTATTAAATCAAAAAAATGAAAATTGAAACTTGAGGATAGGTATATAAAAAAAATAATATCCTCAAAAAAAATTACTAAAATATCTGAACATCACATGGCCATTAATTGTGTTCTAATCATATACATAGACCTTGAAATGATTGTGAATTATAAAAGCTACCGCGAATGTAGGTTGGGTAACTTGCCTCTTACCTACCGGTTAACTTTTTAAAAATCAGCAACCACTCTCACTCTAAGTTACTTTGCTTGAAGAACTATTTATTATGTATATTTTCTTTATAGCACGGTAAGTGCAACTGAAAGATTTCGATCCTAATCTGATTTCAATGCTCTCGCAACTGACATATGTTTGGAAAAATTTCATCCTACATACCGGACAAGAGTCTACTGACCGGTAGAGCGATCGATCTTTACCGAAGGCTTTACTATTATGATCTGCACGGCGGGCAACCAGAATTTACACATTCACAGTTCGGATGCATAATCAATTTAGTATTACCTCAATGCTTCAACATATGAACCCTATTCATCACAGAGTCGTAAGTCTGGAAATTCACAAACCTACCCGTTGACGATATTGAGTCACATATTTTGATGGTTGTTATCTGCATTTTAATAATTTTCTTCCATACAAAAAGAAAATATAAAGTTTGACTTAACAAAAAGAAAAATATTGGGATACATCCCAAAAAACAATTATCCATTCATAATTCATCTGACAAATAAAAAAAACATCTTAAAATTTTCCAAAGATTTCGGGCCCCACGTTGGGCGCCATCTGTAACGTTAAAAATATTATAGATATAACATTTCTGTGTGCGAGTATGTGAAGGTGTCATGTCACATTCGATACGTAACTAGAGAGGAGATATTCAAAAGAAAAAAAAACTTGGGTTTTTCTGTCTTCATCACCGTCCTGACCTCAAAACTTTTCTGTTCGTGAGAACAAACAAAAATATATCCCCCCATCTACAAGAGGAGAAAAAGGGAATTTAAGAATTCTAAAGGGTTATACCAAACCCCTACTACTCAAATCGAGAAACAATAAAAAAGATGATACTATAATTTCAAAAAAAAAATCCCAAAAAAAAAATCTTCTTTAACTCCACTCGCATTACCCTTCCTGTCTTCATCTACCCTTAGGGCAAGTAGTTACAGATCCACTTGTCCTTCGGACAGATGAGAAAAAAGGGGGGTCCACTTTCTAGAAATCGGCCTAGGTCTGCTTGTCTCCGCACTATCCAGCTCGCCGGTGGGGTGAGTTCTTGATAACTGAAAGAGGACCGCGTTACTTAATTTCAGACCTATAGTCAGAGGTGTTGTTTGACTGAAACTATTGCTTTTTAGTTCTTGCAAGACCCGAATCTTTGGTTATTTAAAAATGTTTTTATAAAAAAAAAATGGCACGAATGTTGGAGAGCTTAGGTGGACGAGCTCTCTGAGTAATTTACCCTCCCCGTAGTGCTTTAAAAAAGTAAACCTCCCTAAAAAAAAACACTCCTTGACCACTACGACTACTCATTTCCAGTAATGGCCCCTAATTAGAAAAGGGAAGTCAAAAATAAAATAAAACTTCCCAAAAGTTGATTTAGTAAATCATTATATCCCTCCTTTTATCCCCTCAAGTTCACATCCCTTTAGTATTTCTTTAGTATGAATCCATAACTCTTCCTAATCAAAACCAAAATTAAATTTTTGACACATCAGTTATTTTTTTATATACTAATCGGTATCTTTTTATTTCGTTAAATTGAAGAAAATATTTTTTTAAGTTATAACTTACTTTAACATGACCAACAAAATAGATAAATCGTATCAAAAAAAGTAAAACAAAAACTATAGATCTCTACCCCTTTCATCGTTTCAAAATGAATATTATTTAATTTACGCGACTCTTCTTGAGTTTTTTTTTTGTTTTTCGTAAATAAAATACTATTTAGCAAAACTGTATATCACTTTGGATAAATAAAAAAAAATGAAAATATAGTAAAATTTAAATGTAAAAAAAAAAGAATATTTCTTACGCACAGCTGATTTAAGCTGTTGAGTTCAATGAACTTTTTATATAAAAAAAAAATCTATTCTTATGTCCGTCTCACTCATGTACATAAGTATATAGGGCTCTGTACTGAAATCGGATATCTGAACTATGGTCAAAATTATTGTTCAATTTTATTACAATATAACAAATATAATACACTTACCGATTCTCCGATGAATTGTGCACAGCTTCTTCGGTTCGGTGGGAAATATAACTCCTTTAAAGCTATGGGCGCAAAATTTTAAACAGTTCTCGTTTAAGGAATAAAACCTGCTCTACTTAACGCAGTCGTTTAGCTTGGAGACTTCGTCTAACTTTTGCATAATTTTAAATACGTTAGACAACTCTTCTAACTGATGTGGGTTTTACAACAGAACCTAAGCGAATTTGCGTTGAACAACCCTTAATTTGACAGATACATAACTCACACAACTACAAAAACACAAAAAAAAAAAAAAAAAAAGAACAGACAACTTTAAACCAAATAATTTTTCGCCGAAAAAAGTACATTTTATATACTACCTCGGTACAGATTTTGATTGTTTATAAGTTATTTACATTATTTTAGATGGAAATAAAGTATAAATCGCAAATTCACAGCATAAAAACTCAATTTGTTGTTGCAAGGTGCAGATTCATTTAGCTATACTCGTCTCGGCCGGTGGCGGCGGCGCGCGTGCATACATTAGATATGTATGTACCTACATACATTTGTATTTACAGATTTGTTCATCGTAGAACACTTTCTGCGATTATTTCGAATTTATAATATTCAGTTATTAAGACTATTTACAAAAAAACATCTTTAAAAAATCTAATAAAACATCAGTAAACATTTTTTCTTCGATTTGTTTTAGTATGAAATGACCATTGTCAATATGGATAAAGTATACTTTTAAAAGATAAACTAGCTATTTGCTGCTGTTAAAGTAAGACGAGCTCTTTAACGTTAAAGTATAGTTTATGTCCTTTAAAATTAACAAAAAGTCGGTTCTCGTTTTATACTCAATATTTAGAGTCGACTCCCATTCTAAAATTGATTTAGAGTAGGTTTTAAATGTTTAAAATTTTGCGCCATGGTATCTAAATAAAATTGAACTTTTGACACTGAATATGATTGCCGACCTAGTAGATTGGAATTATTATTTTTTTTTTTTTTTCCGCAGATAATTCGATTAGCAATCACGAGATATAGGGGTTAAGACTCACAAAATTAAAATAAAAAAAATATTACTAAAAGTAATTTAATCACGAAAAGAATTTTTATGAACAAAAATTATAAAAAAAAAATATTTACGCGAAAGAGACAAAAGGCTTTTAAATTTTATCAAACTATTAATTCATTTCTTTTTTTTTTTTTTTTAAATATTACATTTTCTATTTCTTTCTCAAATCATACGTTTTTCTCTTTCTTTTCAAATATTACTATGTATTTGGTTTTGCTATTTTTAAATATTGCTTTCTTCTTTTTTTTTCTTTGTTTCTATCTCAACTTAACAATGTTCTCTTTAATTTTTTTTTTTTTTTTTTTTTTTTTTTTACTTTTCTTTTTTTTCTATAATTTAACTTTAACTTTTAATTCACTCTTCTCTGTTATTTGGTAAAATAAATTTCCTTTTAAGTTATGATTTTTTTGATTTTTTTTTTTTTTGTAAGTGTCCTTTTGACGCATTTTTACACATTTATTTGATTACCGCACGTTCCTGCTACAAAGACCACAACAAAACTAACTCGGACTAGTTGATGTCTTCTCCAATTATGTTATAAAATATTACCGTTCACCGAAATCACAATATTAGAGAGCGAGAGTAGAAGAAAACGGAGAACTGTATTGTCAGCTTATAATTCGTCTCAAAAAGATCAGACAAATCTTAAGTTTGCTAAAGTATAACTTTGCAGGGGAAAACCACTTTTCCTTAAGATTCCCTTGCTCAGATTTTTGTAGTTTCTGGATTCGTAGGTACTTTCGCCCTGTCTCTAGGATTCCCCAAACAACCTCTTTGCTTCGCTTTTGAGGCCCGATTTTTTTGACTCAGATGATTTTCTATAAATTCCTGTTGATCTTTTTTTTTGTTTTTTTGCTGATTAAAGGAAAAATGAGGAATTTTTCTCGCGTGTACTCGGTGAACGGCACTTATATTTTAGTTTGTCTGCTTACTTTTTTTTCAAAAGCGTACGAAAGTAAAATTTAGGTCTTTATGGACCAAACAAAAAAAATATTTAATTTCTGGAATATTACGTATACGCCACGCTGTACCAAATATGAAGTTTCAGTGCGTGAGAGATGCTTAAAATTTTTTTAAAATTCCTTTTGTGGCTTAAGAAGTGAGCAGGCACAAGACTATAAAGAAGAAGAGAAGACTGCACTGTCCGACAATTGATTCCAGAAAGGAAGTTTCATATTTGCCGATCAGCCACGAGGCTTATTGGGTTGGTAATTTTCAATATCCGCACAGATGAGATCTTCGAAATCGAATTAGGTGGGCTGACAAAAATCGATTTTGTCGATTTCTTGTTCGAATTCCGGATTAAGGGCTACAACACAATGGTTGGATATTTTTTTTTGTATTTGTTTATTTTCTTGATGTTTGGAATTTTATTATTAGTTATTTTTAACTTCATTTTACAAAAAACAAAATATAAGCATATATCGATGCATACTGACGCAAGAATATAAGTATTTTAAATGTCGTAGGTATGTGAATTTACTAGATGTACAGGCTGGTAAGGTTACTTGAAAATCCGTGTATTTTGGGATCTCATAGAATTTTTTTTTTTTTTTTAAATTTTGACTTGGTTGGTAGAGGTTTCCTACATGTATGTGTATTGTATGTGTAGTGTATGTGTATTGTATGTGTATTGTATTTGTATTGTATGTGTATTGTATGTGTATTGTATGTGTATTGTATGTGTATTGTATGTGTATTGTATGTGTATTGTATGTGTATTGTATGTATATTGTATGTGTATTGTATGTGTATTGTATGTGTATTGTATGT
>CAWVOZ010000177.1:0-19623 GCA_963931855.1 Philhelius festivus | reverse complement strand
CCTATTTCCCTACCGTACCATTCATTATCCACATTAATGTAGTTGAGAGGCTCTATGTCCAGATCCGCAGCCATCGCAGGTTGGGGAACCGCGTCCTCTACGTGTATATCTCTCTGTGGTCCTTCTCTTCTCCCAATGTCAGCGCTGTGATGGATCACATGCCTCTGAGCCGCAGTTTCACCAAAAAGATCATCCACTTTTTCTGAGCTGCGACTTCCAACCACTTCTCTTTCCTTCGAAGTCACGTCAATTGCGCAGCCATCGTCCTTCTCAGTTCCCAGACTGGCTCCTCCGGCACGTCTCTCTGTCGGTACTCTGATCAGTTCCCGGTAATTATCAGGTGGTTCCAAGCAGAAGAATATTGGCACGGTTCTCCCTCCCACCTCCAATCTCACTATCTCCGGGAGATCCTCCACTCCTCCATTGATTTTAGCGATAATACCGAATTGGGCGCCTACAATTGGGAGGATGAGACTGATTCTTGGAACCTTTGATCTTATTTCTTCCAACGTTTTAATATCCCACAGATTATAGTTGGAACCCCAAATGGAAATCCATGAATATTTTTCATGAAGGCCTACTGTGTTTCTATCTCCCGATGCTATTCTCTGCGAATTTGCATTGTTCACCACTTCCAAGAAGCTCTTCCCGACTCCCACTACTGATCTCAGTGGTTCCGGCCGATTGTAAGCACTCGCCGGCGTCGCAGATACCTCCGGCCCCGTTGTTGTTTTGGCAAGGGCGTTTGCGAACCTGTTGAGGCCCTCGCAACCTTCACCCGTCGGAATCACCATCGTATTCAATCTTCTCTTGCTGCCCGTAATTTCAAAGAACACAAAAGTACCCGCTCTATTCTCTCTGCAGCTAATGGACAGCCTTCTCCCCTGAAAATATCTGAATCTCCATGCCCCAATAGTAAATCCAACGTCACAGAGAGATCGCAGTTCTGACACCAGCCAAATGGCTTCAGTAAGCTTGAATTCTACAACTTGGTTCCACTTCCTCCCAACTTCTTGAACACGGAAGGCTGAAGAACTAACTAAAGTGGAAAATACGAATTTCTTGAACTCAATGCAAATCTCCATGACAGAAATTAACTGATCAGAGCATTCTTCTTTTTGATAGTACTCTCAGACTCAGGATTAACCCAATAACTATCTGTTCAAAATTTCAATCTGGATTAACCGATGTATATACTCTTCAAGCACAAACCATGTAGAGCTTCAGGTTTAATTTGAGTACTATAATTCAAATTACTATGCATGATTTCTAAAGAACTTCTCTTCCAATCCACCTTATTGAGAGAGTCAAACTGCACCTAATTACTTACACGTTTATATCCACAAAAGTTTTTCATTTGAAGTGAACTACCGGTAAACATGCACTTTCTACCGCTTTTACACTTAGATTCACGTATTTGCTTCTCATGCTGATTGAGGAATTATTATGTTTCTGATGTGAATTTGATCTCTATTCTAATTCTTAAGGCAAATAGAATTTTTGTTTTTTGCCTCTTTGTCACCTGTAAGCAATGAGTTAGTGACACAAAGATTTGCATTTTCTGCCTTCTCAAATTCCAAAACCAATTACTGACGAGCTTCCCAATTCTGTTTCCGTTTAATCATGTTCACTGAATGAAAAGAACCTTGGAATCCACCACTAGAGCGAGTCAATTCCACAATATAGATGTTCGACCTCATCAGATAGTACATATACGGCATGCTATACCCACTGTCGACTTTTTTCTATATCGGCTTTTGGCCAAATTCGGTATTACACCAGATTCCCCATATTTTTATGGAGAACATGTCTCCCTTGTGTTTCGGTACGGAACCGATGTGATTTTGGGATCCTCGGCGAGAGCACGATAATGCCAAAGGTCGATAGCCAACGGTCCGATAAGAATTAATTTGGTAGTGCTGTGTATAGGACTGTATGTAGACAACCACCTGATATTGTACTCCTCCTTTATCGTAATATGCTCTGCAGTTGCCGACTTGTTTGGAGAATCCTTGGTGATATTGTAATTAGCAGAAATCCCGTGTTCTAGAGAACTAAGAGAATACACTTTTCGACAATACCTTCTTTCGCCTGTATAGTTTTCAACACCGGTGTGTCCGACTCTTTGTAGGATTCCACCTTTGTTGGTTTCTCATCTTCAGTTCTCTCTATTTCAAACAAGTAAAACAAATCACTTGGAAAAAAGCTTTTTGGAAGAACATGTGATTTTGTCCTGGTAATTGGGTACTTGGATTCATCAAACATCTCCTTGACACCGTCAAATGTATGCTATTCGAGCATAACTCTTTCCTAGCATTCATCGAAATTTTTCTTGAAGTTCTTTGATACGCAACTCTCTTTCTGCCTCTTTACTTTCAGCCTCCCGCGGTATACTATTACCTGTAGCAGGTTATTGTAAATTGATCCATGGGACGCCTGTGGTTAGTGGTTATCATGTTAGGTGATCGCTGGAGTGGTACTTGAATTCTTTAGGAAGTTCATTAGTGTAAGTGATTGTTACTTGCAGGAGGTATACTTTGTCTGGGTATGACCTGTTGTTGTATTTCTTCCAGAATTGTAGTGTATACAGTCATCAGATAAAACCCCTCCTGAACACCATAGATAAATTTCCTGCTATTGGGTTTTCTGGGATAGCTTCAAACTTTGGTATTAGGGTGATCCTTGTGACCTGTAATGGTATGGTTGAATATAAATCTCCATCTATAACTGGTGTTGGTTCCCATGAAAAATTAGTCATCATCATCATCATCAGGATAAAGTGGCTTTTATTGAATGGTGCTAAAGGAAGTTCCGGCGGGAAGTGCCTGGCAAACCTCCTGTGAATCCTTGATGGTGCCAACGGTTTGACATGACGAACCGGAATCTGAAAGAACTTCCTGTAGGTGTGTAGGTGATGTGATTGTATTTGTTGAAAAAGCATATAAATCTTGTGGAAGAATTGGTGTGCATTGCCATGAAAAATTGGGATCATCATCCACAGGATAAGGTGGCTCATGGGAGGTTTAAAAAAAAAACTCCTGGTGAAGTACCTACCAAAATTTGAATTACAACTATAGGGGATGGTATCCTCTCTGTTGTTTGGTCTCCTCCAGAAGCGTTTGTGGATGTTGGTGTGTTATAGACAACCGATAGGGAACTTGTAGGGTCCTTGTAGGTACTTTTGGTTACCTAGTAAAAATTGATAGGTTTCCTGTCGGTACTTGTTGGCTATGCTGTCTGGGGCGAGGCGGGGTGAAAGGCAGTCACTAAGCAAAAAGCTGAGGCGAAGCCAAGGTGGTGCACCTTTGACAACCTTCCCATCAATAGTTATCTCTATACAATACACACCCTTCACTTGCATTTAGATAGTTATTATTAGTTATTTACACACACACTATACATTAACACACACACACCACACACTACAACTAACACACACACACACCACACTACACACTACATAGTTATACACAAACACTGCACACACAGTAACAATACACACACTGCACACACAGTAGCAGTGCACTAAAAAGTTGCAGCACAGCAGCAGCAAAGCACTAAGAAGCAAAAGCAACAAAGCTCCAAGCAGCAGCAGGCATGACAAGCAGAAGATTCAAGCAGCAACAAGCCAACAACAAGCCAACAACACCTTACCTTGAGAATTTTATAGAGAACGAAGCAGAGCCTTGAGGGAGAAAAGAAAGAGCAAAGGGAAAAGTAGAAGAAGAGGTGATGAAGTGATAACATACCTGGTGAGTTTTGCAAAACAAAAGATATGGTGACTTCTGACAGAAGCTATGATGCGCAGCACGCAGCAACACTACCTTTGAGAATTTTTAAAAGAAAAAAAAAATTCTTGAGAAGAAACAGAGGAGAGGGAAAAAAAAACAAAAAAGAAGAAGAAGAGGTGAAGGAAGTGATGAACATACCTGGGGCTGGGGGGGCTTGGCTGCACAGCAGCAACCATCAGCAACAGCTTGGGAGTTTTTGCTTTCTTAGGAAGTTAGGAGTCTTTGCCTGGTCGTCCGTACTTAAGTTAAATTCTAAAGGCCATACAGTTATGGGCCTGAACAGACCACCGGCCCACTAAATTAATAAACAGTCACGACTGTTCAGCGATTCTTAAATTGCGCGACTTGACCAAAGGCGAACGCCTTTTCTCGCTGGGGCGATAAAACGATAAAAACGCGAGGAAACCAAATAGCGATGCGACCAGGTAAGAGAATTCGCCTATTCCACGCCCAGGTGACGGCTCACTTTGCCTTTGACTGCATAGTTTGTTGGTTACCAATAAAAGTTGCTGAAGTTGGTGGGCAAGATTTCATACATTAGTAGTAAGCCTTCGCTAGTGGAGGAATACCGGTTGATGCAAGAAATGTCCAAGCAAATTGAAGAACCTGGTGTCCCTCGGTCTTGAGTTTCTGAATAGTCATGGTGGGTGATGTAAAAGAAGGATGATGGAGGGATAAAAAATCTCTCCATCGTGGATCGGTGTTTAAGAAGGGATTCCTCAACTATGGCTCCGATTACCAATTTGATGTAAACTAAGAGAACATATAACAATAATCTTTATTAATCTTTCAATCTCAAGCTTCGAACACACAAACCAAACGGGGCTTCCCAAGTAAGATGGAGTTTTAGAGAGAGGTGGTTTTTTTATTATCAGGAATAGGTATGCATAGGGGCGAAAATGGGCAAGGGTAGGGTTGGCCTGATCCTAACCAATTGAAGCCCTCAAGATATAAGGGTCAGGTTTGCCCGACCCTCAGACGTGTGAGGGTCGGGTAGAGCTGGGTCGACACCAAAATCTTCAAGCCCCAACCCACCCCTTACCCTTATTTGAGGGCCACGGATTGGGTAGGGTCTAGGGCTTTGATTATTTTATAATAATTTTAGATGTATTCAAATGTGTTTAATTAGGTATAAAATGAACTATCATTAGCGTCATGTAAACGTTATATTTATGATATAAATTAACATCATTGACGAAATTTATAATTGTGTATCTACGTTAAACTTAACAAAAGTATGTATATTTCAATACTAAGACATTATTGGAGATTTAATATTGAAAAGTCAAACAAAATGATTAATATGTAAACTTTATGCTCTCTTTTGCTATATATTAATAGCATATGTGGTAGAGATGCTTAACTAAAATATTATTAATCAACTTTAAAATGTTTTAGGACCTGTTAGGGGCAGGTCAAGAGTTGGGTCCAAGTTTCAGAGTCCTGACCCTGACCCAACCTTAAACAATGTGAGGGTCAGGAGTGGCCAGCCCTTAAATCTGATAAGGCCCTAATTTGCGGGGTTTTTCGGCCCATTGTTCGGGCAGGGCAGGGCAGGGCAGGGCTTAGGGTCAAGGGTCATTTTGACACCCCTAGGTATGCATGTCATTAAACTCGAAAGAAGTTGCATGAGAAATCCCCCACGGGAAAAAAACACCATAACTCCCTAAAAATTAAAAAAAAAACAGAAAAGAAAGAAAAACAAAGCTGAAAAAACCCCAAAAGAAAACGCTACAAATATCATTACATCGGACAGATTCTAAAGAATTGCAATTTAGAAAGTCAAGTTGGTCACCAGGTCAAAAGACCAAGTCTGCAGCAGCCCACAAACATCTGCCTAACAACCTTTGTGTCTCCAAACTCCCTGTACCATTGGATCCCAATTGCACCGTATGGCCCGCAGACCTGACAGGATAGGACAAGTTTGAATTTTAAAAGAAATTTTGAATTAGAGACTGCAACACACAGCTGGACAAGCCACTCCAATCTCAGCCCATCCAGTAAGCACCCCACCATTCTCACCTAACTCCATGTACACTCACGGCCAGTCTGGCATTGTCAACCCCCAGGTCTCCATACCTCATCTCTGCTCCGGCTCCCACCACTTGCTGAACTCCCAAATCCCCATACCTACCATGGCATCTTCTGCTCTTCACTCCTACGCAGCTCATTCCCACTTCTTCTTCAACTCATTCTTCTTAATCTCCTCTTCCATTCCTTCTGCTGCTTCACCAGCACCCCTCCTTCACTTGGACTTCTTCTAGTCCCTGGCCACAACTGTGACCTCCAACTCCCCCTTTTGTCAATATCCACCATATCACCCTCTATAGTGGCGGAAGCTTTCTCACAATTCATCCCCAACTCTGGCTCCGGCGAGTGACAAATCTCTTCCCATGTCCCGATTTGAATCTGCTTTGCCTCCATCCTGACCCCATAACCAAGAGATAATCTAGCAAACCATGCTTCCCCTATTTTGGTTTGCGTCATCTCCCATTTTCTTCTCCTTAATTCTCTTTTCTTCCTCAACATAAACTCCCTCGTCATCAAAGCATGTACATAGAGAAATTCATTTTCGTCTTCCCCATCATCTAGATCTGCCATTGAGATCTAACAAAGTGGTGTTGATCCAATCAATTCTGGTGTACCGACAAGAGTACACCGGAGAAGACGACCAGAGAAGGGGGCATCACAAACAGTCAATAAAGACAATCAGATGGCCAGACCTTATAAAAAGCTCCATAGGAACCCTTAGATCTGCCAAAGAATGATGAGACACCATCAAATGTTGCACCTTTAGTGGATTCTCCGACCAAGAGATAACCGTTGAAGATGACCAAGAAGCATCAGATCTGTCTGCCACTGAGAAACATGGACAGGGGAGAGGAAAAGAGAAGTAGGGAAGTCACATAACTATTGAAACGCCGGAGAAGAAGACTCTAACGGCGGTCGTTCATGGTGAAGGGTCGCCATCTCAGAAGACATTCAAATTGGTTCTGTGACATGGTGCTATGTTTATATCACCATCATCTCTAAAACCTATTCCAACACAAACTCCTAAAAATCCTACAATTTGTAATGACATTCCTGTCCGTATCAGACCTAATATCGGGTATCCGATATCAGACCCGATACACATCATTTTCTCTCAGAAGGACTACTGTTTTTGGAAGTGGCGGCGAGCACTGAAATTGGTGCTCGAGGATAGGGCAGGCTTCTCCGAGATAGGAGGTGTCTGCAGGGGAGGGGGCTCTGTCGCAGCATCTCCATGACTTTGTAATTGGATTGCGTGTACTAAGGGTTAGTTAGGAGAGCGTGTCTTTAGTTTCTGGCTAATGTAAATTTATATCTACTAATGGAAAATGCATGCTTTTTTATTTAAAAAAATAAAAACCTTGGTTTATTGAGTTTATCCGCTATATTGATGCTCTGCTTGGTGATGACTCCAGAAAGTGATTGAGAGAGATGATGGAGAACGATGTTGGTAACTAGGGAAACCTAAGCGATGACGAAACTAGTATACTACAACACCCACAACGCAGTGGTGGCTGAGTCTCCAATGAAGCGAGAACATGCCTTGTAAATTGTTTGGGATTTATGTTCCAAAGCAATGTGCAATGAGGATCGGCAACAAAAGCTTCACTGATCTGGGCGGACTGTGGTTGATGAACACATTTTGAGAATTGTTGAAGACAACCACTGAGAGTTGTAGCAGCGGCAGGTGAGATATTACTGAGAGTTTTAGCAGCGGCAGGTGAGATGGTCCACATCCGTCTAAGCCCATTGATGGATGGTGGGTTTGCTCGGGATGGCTTCAGCTAATCCTGGATATTCTGCTCACTACTAATATTCTTTGGTGGAATTGTTGAAGACAACCGCAGAGAGTCGTAGCAGCGGCAGGCATGATGGTTTCACATCCGTCTATGCCCATTGAATGGTTGCTTGGGATGGCTTCAACAGATCCCCGGTGTTCTGCTCACTACTAGAATTATTTGGTGCTACCCATTGAAATAAATCAACTACAACGGCTCTAGTAAGAGATGCAATATCATTTAGTTTGCAAATCATCGTACTGCCCCTCTTTTATTCAGTCTTCACCTACCACGGCTCTACCTCTTTTTCTTAGTATTCACCTGTAGATGCTCATGCTTAAGGTGTAACATGTTAAAGGCTATTTTGAAGGAATTAATCTTAATGTCATTTTCAAATCTCACACATAAAATCAACATGACCGAATTTTTGTAGATGGAGGTTGTGGTAAAAAACAAAGCTAGTTAAGTTGATCTTGATTAATAATGACAAGGTTAGTGTTTTTATAAAATTAAATTTTCTTCACTTGTTGGTTTGGATGCGTTGTTTAGCTTGATGTAAACATGGTTTAGATTTCAAATGTATAGCTTTTGTGTAATACGGATTATGTGTCAATGGTTTTATTAGCGTCTACTTATGTATTTATGAATTAGATATAGGAACCTACATGAAAGAAGCAAGGTTATGTGTGGATGACACTTCTCCTCATTTTGTGGATATTATAGTGATATTTTATCATATTTTGCCGGAGACACTTCTATCTTTTCTTGTGGTGAATTTGCTTATTCAGAGTATGTATGTTCAATTAGAATTGACTAATGTACTCTTAATTTTCTTATAGAAATTACAAGTAACTAAATATATTGGAGCATGAACACAAACATCTCCACAATATATTTTGAACTTGTGAAATTAGAATTTTGGAAATGATATGTATAATTCACACCTAAACACGTGCTCCATATTTCCCGATTGCTAATATTTGATTGAGGAATTGATTAAGGTCTGTCTATCAACATGAGCTATCCGTTAATGCCTCAAGAGGAAAATGAATAAAATTTGAATCATTCCCAAATCGAATTTTCCCAGTGCTCTGAATTTCTCACGAGGGCCCTGAGTTTAACTTGTGTTCAAATGCAATGGCTTTACTGCAAGGATCCACCTATTCGGTCAGGCGATCATCTAAACTAACAGCGTGCTTATTGGCTACTGCTACACTTATGCAGTAATGGAAGGAGGAATGGATCATCCCATCATTGTGTAGATACCAGGTGTATCACACTGTATTTTTACGTATATTATGTGATTTTTTTGAATGCGGTGTAGGTCGAGATAACTTACGAGTACAAAGAGAAAATGAGGAAATATAAAGCTGCATTCTTAATTATTTGTATTGTAAGAAAACGATACCTTTCTAGTAAACCTGGATTCATAAAGGTTGGAGAATCAATATACATATCTTTTGCTACTAAATCTTCTGTGGGAAAGCCTTGGTTGAATATGGTTTTTGGTGATTTCCAAGAGTGCTCCAGTGTTCCTAGTTGTGGTTCTGCGCCCTGAGCTAGATCAGTAACTGGCAAGAGATGGATTTCTATGCCAGCAATGTCCAAGTTGCCAAGAAATAGTTCATATTATAATAGTATTGCTATTGCCCGTAATTTCATTGTGGGGACACTTTTTTGCTGACCGCACCAGGCGTTTAGAAATCCCAGGAAGAAAAGATGAATTTGGTTGCTTTCTCAAATCACAGTGTGATGTGTATTCTATGGCTACAAAATATGGAAGAGGAACACACACTTATAAGAACACATGATGAGGCTTCATGACATCCTTGTAATTCCTAGAAGAACACAAACACACCCAAACATACCTCTTCTCAAAACACGACTAGCTTTTTATATAAAAGGACCAACAGCAACCCTGCTTCCTATTAAAATTTGAAGAGACTAAAATAAGAGAGATTAATAAATGTAAAAGGCGATGTGAGGCTGAAAGGCGTCGATGCGCCAATGGAAAAATAGAGCCTAGGCCCTACTAGACGGAGCCTTTGACAACATAGGCCCAAATACTTGTAACGGACCTTAGCAACCAAAATAGGTGGAGTTGTACAACCAAAGAGAGAATACAAGTCTCATTATCACATTCTCATGAAGTTTTCACAAGCGAACAGTATCCCTTGCATCGTACGCGGTAGCTGAAAACTCGAGCAAGATAAATATCTAGTAGTATATGTAGGCAACCCAAACAAATGATACTATCAGCAAACCCAGCTAAATTATGGCCGTGTAAGCTTGCACAATTTTGTCCCTTGTAGAGTGGCTGAGACCAAAATGAGAGACGAGGGTGAGAAATGCACGAAATTTTTTCATCAAATGGCTAGAGCAAGGAATAGGGTGAACCATCTGGAGGGGTTGACCATTGAGAGGGTGGAGGTGAGAGGGGAGGAGAATCTTAGAAATAGAGTGGCTGGGTATTACTCTTATCTTTATAAGGAGCCAGGGGGGGTAGCGTCCTAGGGTGGATGATTTGCCTCTTGACAGGATCTTGGATCAGGAAAGTGAGGAGTTGGAGAGGGATCTCAGTGAGGAAGAGGTTTGGGCGGCCATTACTAGTATTGGTAGCGATAAGTCCCCCGGGCCGGATGGGTTTCCGGTTGAATTTTACAGGAGATGTTGGGAGATTACCAGGGGGGATGTTATGTTGATGGTTGATGATTTTAGTAAGTCTGGTTTCCTTGCTAAGACGCTGAATTTTTATCTCCCTTATCCCGAAGGTGGAGGACGCGACTAATATCGGTGATCTTAGGCCCATCAGCTTGCTTGGGATGGCTTACAAGATCATCACCAAGGTTATGGTGACTAGGATGAGGAAAGTTATTCATAAGTTAGTGTCGTAGGAGCAAGGGGCTTTCATTAAAGAGCGGCAGATTTTGGATGACATCCTCATTGCGAATGAATGTATTGATAATTGGACTAAGAGAGGGTTGTCGGGTCTCCTTTGTAAAGTGGACCTAACTAAAGCTTACGACCATGTGAGCTGGGATTTTCTTGACTATGTCCAGGAGAGGATGGGTTTTGGTTCTAAGTGGAGGGGATGGGTGAGGAGGTGTGTTTCTTCTGCATCCTTTTCGGTCCTTGTGAACGGGTCGCCAGCAGGTTATTTCCAGAGTACCAGGGGCATCCGCCATGGGGACCCGCTTTCTCCTTTCCTATTCATCCTCGTAGCTGAGGTGCTAGGTAGGATGATTGCTAGAGCCAATGAGAGGGGAGTCATTAGGGGGTTTACGGTGGGGAAGGATGATATTCTTGTTTCCTATCTTCAGTTTGCTGATGACACGGTGGTGTTTATCCAGGATGAGGAGGAACAGGTTAGGTGGCTTAGAGGTATTCTGGGGTGCTTTGAGGCGGTTTCTGGGCTTGCGGTTAATCTGAGGAAAAGCAAGATCTATCAGTTGGGAAAGTGAGGGAGGTGGAGTTCTTGGCAGAGTGTTTTGGGTGTACTGCGAGGGTGCTTCCTTCGGTTTACCTTGGTCTTCCGCTTGGGGCCTCCTACAGATGTGAGTCCATTTGGATCCTGTGATTGAGAGGCTTGCGAAGAAACTTACGGGGTGGAAAGGGAAGTTTCTTTCAGGAGGTGGTAGATTGGTGCTCATCAAGAGTACCCTGTCGAATTTGCTGGTTTACTTCATGTCTCTATTTACCATTCCGAGCAGGGTGGTGAAGAAGATTGAAATGATCATTAGGAATTTTTTGTGGAATAATACGGATGAGAGGCATAGGTATCACTTGGCCTTGTGGGATATCATTTGCCTGTCCAAATCGTGTGGGGGCCTAGGCGTGCGCAATATTGCCTTGTTTAATATTGCCCTGAGGGACAAGCGGTTGTGGAGGTTCGGGGTGGAGAGAGATAGTTTATGGTGGCGTGTGATTGAGTCTATTCATGGGTCCTCCCATTTGGGTTGGGAGAGTGGGGGTGTGTCTAGCCCGTACGGGTGTGGGGTTTGGAGGGGTATCATGAATGTCTTGCCTTGGTTCAAGAGAGGAGTTAGGTATGTTTTGGGGAACGGGAAGAGCATCCTTTTCTGGGAAGATCCGTGGATAGGAGAGAGACCGTTGTGTGAGATCTATAGGTCGCCTGTATAATATGTCTGCACTTAAAAACTCTACAGTTGAGGAATGCATGGTTGATTCTTCTGGGACCACGTCCTGGAATCTAGGGTTCATTAGATCTATTAATGATTGGGAGGTGGATGATATTACTTCTCTTTTGGCTAAGCTTGAAGAGGTACCTCATGCCCGGCTCAATACCGACTCAATCATCTGGGGGCCTGGTGAGAAGGGGAAGTTCTCGACTAAGTCCCTTTATTATTCGCTGTTATCTTGGCGTCCACCTAGTTCCATGGCCAGTCCTATACCACATTTCCCTGGAGCCCGAATTTGGGATTCTCGGGTTCCGGCTAAAATAGCTTTGTTTTGCCTGGTGCGCTTCACTTGAGCGTATCCTCACAGTTGATAATCTCAGGAAAAGGAATTTTCGTGGTGTCACTCCTGAATTGTGTCTTGTATGCAACCTTTGTCCCAGAATCGGTCAACCACATCCTTATCCATTGTACCTTTTCTTGAAAATCTGGTCCTAGGTCTCCAGTGAGTGCAATATGCCTTGGGTGTGTCCGAGACGTGTGGCATACATCTTCTCCCAATGGGGCCACGGTCCATTCTTAGCTAGAGGCAGGCGCATTTGGAGTTTGATTCCATTTGCAGTTACGTGGGCATTTGGTTGGAAAGGAACCGGCGACACTTTGAAGGAAAAACCATAGACTTTCGGCAGGTGGTTTTTTTCTATCTTAGGGTTTTCTCAGCTTTTGGGCTAGGGCATTGAGGAATGTCGAGGTGTGTTCTTTGAGCACTTGGTAGCCAGATGGGAGGAGACAATGCATTGAGGTGGCTTGTTGTCTTTGATCCTAAGTAGGATCGCAGGAGGAGGATTGCTTCTACATTTAGGCTTTTGTTTCTGCAGTTATATCATGTTAGGCGGTCATCTCGACCCCATTTACATTTCCGCACTTGTACTTTATTCTATATTAATATATTGATCCATTTTATCGAGCAAAATTTTTTTTTTTTGTCCCTTGTAGTTTACACTTAATGCTGAAATGCAAGGGTGGGAAGCAAAACTATAGCCGGATCTTTCTTAAGAGAATTAAATACCAACCTAAGAAGGGAAAGTCTGAAACCTTGGAGTAGGAACTTTGGGTTTTGAAGAAATGATCTCCATCTATATGATACTTCAATCTCAACATCTTCGACATAATCGTCATAAACTGGAGGTTTTATTAAATCAACTTGAAAAGCAAGGCTTATATTGAAAAGAACAGCAATGTGTTTGCATGAAAGGCACTTTGACAATTCAAAGGAAGCCAATATATTGAAAAGCAATGTTTGTTTAACCAATATCAAGGAAGCCATAATTTCACCAAGCATCAGAGTTGTAGGGATGTCTGTTAGAGGTGCACGAGTTTGTAGCAATTGCATGAAAGGCACTTTGACAGGAAGCAGTTAATTGAGCCATAAGTAGCTCAAAAGAGAAAAAATTTGCAATTTTAGAGAAAAGCCTCAATGTGGAAGTGAACCGAAGGACTTTGAAATCGAAGAACCCCAACTTATAGCTGATGCCAAGTTGATATGTGTTCTTTGGCGGCGAAAGACTAGAGAGGAGGAATACACATGATAAAAGAACACATGAAGAACACTTTTTTTTTACAGGCAAGACACATTACATGAAGAACGCTCAAAGACACCATTGTTATGAACATGAATATTACATCCTATTAAACTTTATATACTGATATGACAAACATTTTAAATAAGACTTAATGGGACCCAAATACTTGTAACCTACATTAACCACCAAAATAGAAGTCTTACAATTAAAGAGAGTATAATTTTCATAAAGACAACAGTGCTGTGATCATTTACTGTTGCATCACAATGATTTTAAATTGACAGTTGCACAAGGTAACTTGTCGCCTTTCATTTCTGACACTGAGAGTGCATAACAACCTGGAATCTTCTTTAATTTGTATTTCTGTGCAATTGCATGCTTTGTGTGGTGATATGAAAAATCTTTCTGTTTGCAATTGATGAAAGTGCTGCTATTTGATGGAGAAATACACAGTCTTTTTGTCACTAACTAGGCAACTGGTTAAGCCACACTTTTGCTCTCTGCTTATATTGTTAAGGCAATTAAGCATGTCAGACAATTGATGTAATGCTCTTGATGATAATATTTTGGTTGAGTTAAACATAGTAAGATAAAGATAAGCTTGAGATGTTTTTCATCTGGCCGAGAGTATTTGTTTTGCGCTCTGGGGTTTGGGTTCATGCAGGACGTAGCAATTTATCATTCTGGTTCTGTTCAATTTGATGTAATGGACTTTGACAATTCTATATATATTTTACTGTACATGTTCACTTTCCAATCCAGCAGGGAGTAGATTTGCGTTGTAGATGATTCTGTTGTTGTCACTAAATAGAATATGTGTTTCTTACTATGCTTTGTAGGTCTGTTACTTCCGTTACATGAGGTTCTTTTCTTCTGGGAGGTTCCTGTATAAGGTAGTATTCCGCGTCTTGGCTGCTAGCTTTTTTTCCCTCTCAAGAAGCTCTCTTTTGAGTAGCATGATATCTTGAAAAGTTGTCTAATTATGTTTTTAGTATGGGTTGTCAGAATTCTTCTCAAAAAGTGAAAGATGTGGTAAAATGCATGAACTTTCGCGCGTCTAAAGCCAATTGTGTTTTCAGTGGACACTACACACTCTCCGAGGATAAGGTCAGCTTGAATTTCTTTGATGTATTATGTATAAGCTAAAATATAGCATGAGTAGTTGTTAATCATTTTCCTTTTATTTAACTTTTACGAAGTTACTCTCTTGTTAGGACCTAAATGTGAACTGAAGTTGCTTGGTTCTGATTTTTTAAATCCCTAAGCAAAAAAAGAACAGAATCCCACGTTTTTGCTTGGTAAGAACTGGACTCAAATTAGTATGTTTTGTGAAGACAGACATTCACTATGAACATTATTATTTTGTTTTTTATGGAGAGTAATTACCTCTTCTCCACCCCACCTCACCCCTAGAATAGAGAAAAAGGCTCTGGTATGGGGGGGTTAATGTCACATTGTTATGTAGGGAAGTGGTCCTCTGTTGAAATGTGGGGGTGCACCTAGGCGCCCCGAGCCTAGGCGAGAACATGAACTCTACTTTCATTAGATTTGGGTTTTCCACCTTTTTTTTCAGCAATAAAATGCAATTATATTCCCAATAATTAACTATTACAGCCCTGCCAAAGAGAGTCCAGCTGTAGCCAGCAACTAGAAATAAACTCCCTTGGCAAAATACAAGGATTACACCATTACATTGTCCCAAAGGATGAAATCCTGGAATGTAACATCACAAATTTCTTCAAAACCCCTTGACGATTCAAACAAAAATCTCCTTGATTACAATCACAATGGCGTGAAACTCTTTGACTTTATATAGAAATATCCTCCGGTTGCGCTTGTTCCACACTACTCCTATAAATGCCCTTAGAAGATGATCCACGAGCCACTTCCCTTTGGATGAAAGGTGGCCATTGACAAGGCCTTTTGTGAGAGCTTCCTTCACATCCACTGGAGGGACCCAAGGCACATTAAAATGAAGAGAAGAAGATATCCCATATACACCTAATGACCGGGCAATGCACAGAAAGATGATTTGCAGTCTCCCCCACATTATGACAAAACACACAATCTTCTTTGCCCACAACACCTCCTTTAGGAAGTAACTTATTCATCGTTTGAATCCGCTTAAGATAGACGATCCAATAGAAAGAAAGCCATTTCATATAATGTATGTATATATCACCTATTTATTCACAACGTGCCCCGTTTAAAACCACTTCGACATGTAGAGTCTATATTTCATCCCAATTATAAAAGAATATGGTAACCGATTTGAGTATATTTTAAGCCAAATTATAAAACCTTTTTTTTAACTTTCTGTTAATTCGACCAGTTCGGACTGAGATATCCCAGAAGGCCTACTTTCTTGTCAAATGCTCAAATTTACCAAGATATCTCGCCCTGTTTGAAAACTAAAAACCAGCAGACAAATGGTGGGCCCGGCAGTAGAATTCGTCATTTTCAAGCTGATTTATGTCTGGATTTCTGTTTGAAAAAAAAGTTGAACCGGAGATACAACTGCTCATCAGGTAAACGTTGTCATCCAATTTCCTGTTGGAGACAGGATTCTTCAACCCACCTCACCCCTGGTTTTTCTATTTTCCTGTGAAAATGGACATATTTATCTGCCATAGGGAAAGTCTGTTTACTGTAGCAACAGACTGCCATTTCCTGTCAGCCCAATTGTTTGTAGATTTTCAAACAGGGCCCTCATTTAAAAATAAAAAATAAAGAAATGAGAGAAACCAAATAGAAACTTTAAAATCTAAGCCTTAGGTTTTGAGCCTGAGACTGGAGGTAGGCTTTGGTAGTGGAGAGCCTAGGCTCATTTGGAGCTTAAAAAACCCAGGTCAAAGCAGACTCTAGGCATTATATATGAAGTGCAAAGTCCAGGCGTGTGCCCTGTGAATGATTATTCTGCGGTTGGGGTGTGAATATGTAATTTTTTTCTGGGTGTCGTCATGCATGATATTTATGGCTTCTTTTGCAGGTTGATGCTGCTATCCTCTATCCTGGCGTACGTCCAACAGTCCTGAGATTACGTCTAAGGTTGGACTGATCACTTTGTTATCTTAGGGTTAGTTAAGTTAGAATTAAATTGCCATTTCAAGAGAAGATCTGATCTGAACTGAACTGAACTGAACTGAACTGAACTATTGCTTGTATATTTAAAAAGGCGGTCTGGAAAATATTGAAGTCCTAGGTTCACTAGTGGTATTCTAGTGAATGTAGAAGCTCCATTCTTTTTGTTGACTAGTTCCGTGCTTCCTTATAGGTTGAGGGGAACAGTAGCGGGGGCAAATAACCGTTTGGATCTTATTGCCCTAGTTACAAGCGGCGTAAATGATAATGATCTTGCTGGCCATGAAGACGATGTGCTTGGGGTTGTTGAAGGGTGGCAGGAGGATGAAACCCACAATCCAGATGTGCCTGCAGTCTCTCACAGGAGGGGAATGACACCTTTTGTCTTCGTGCCATTTGATGAGGTACGCATAATCTTTTTCCAACTTATATTCCAAGTTGTTACTAAAGATTCTAATGGGAAAAGAAAACCAAGAGGGAAATGAGTGTTATTTGCTTGAAGGGGGACAGAGCACTGACTATAGCTCCTTTATTCTGTATTGCAGGCAGAAACTTCCGTTCTGAACCTCCCAGTGGATAAGATGGACTACTATGTTCCTGGATAAATCTTGGTTTAGTGCGTAAATTGTTGGTGTACATATACGTATTGTATTGTTCTGTATTTGATGTAACTTGTATTATATAGCCACATATTACTTGTGTAAGTTAAATAAAATACATAAATGGTTTATTGTGTACGCCAACCTTTGGTTTGAACAATATTCTTGCTACACGAGACGGTAATGATTATATTGGGTCTTTTTCGTAATGACAACTGGTTGTAGAGTATGTTTCTTTCTAGGGCCCTAATTTATAATTCTGCATCTCAATCCCATAGCACTATTGCGCGTTAGTCATCTGGGCAATAGTTTATTTGAGATGATTGATTTGCTAGTAATCCGTGTCCTAATAGTAATTTAGGATCTTCTGAAAGGTGTTTGCTTATGAATAATGAGGGCAGGTGATGTGTAGTTTCTGTTCAGTGTTAGCCTGTAGTTGACCTTTCCATGAATTCCAGCTCTGTTTCGGGCCGTCCATAGGAAAAATGATGGGCGATCCGCAAAAATGTTGCCGCAATAAATGTCTATGCATAAAATATCATGTAATATCAGAGAATTATATTAACCAAAGGGAAGAACTAATACTCTTACAAACGCACTTGTGAATAAACAAAAAAATTAATTAAAATCTAAATTTTCTAGCTTTTTGAAGTCCAAAATTAACCTCATATAACATTTTTTCTCGATAGACAATGTAGCCAATCTGCTCAACCTATCTTGTGACATGGGTGATTGAAGGTAATTTTTTATCAGCTTCTTCAGTTCGCAGTAACTGTTTTCTTCTGTAGCAATTGTAACTGGGATAGTCAACATCATGATGTAAGCTATCCAAATATTTGGAAAGCAAAATTGCATCTTCTTTGGGTGACTTCAGGTTGCATCAGCAACTTTGTGATCCTTACGTTTTATCAAAGTTTCTAGTGCAGCACAATAACACATCAAACTCATCACTTGCAACCTTCAGTTTCCTCAAGTTGAATAAAAAATCTAGACATCTCTTTGTAGTTGTACTTTGTAAAATGATAAAATCCAGTCCGTAGAGAAGATAATGCATTTTTAATAGTGGGCGAAAAATAAGTAATTCTAGGAGAGTATTCTGCATATTGCATAGGCTCATCATTGGCAGTCATATCATGAAACTTCTTCTAGGTTCGAATCCGTGACTCTTGGTAATTGGAATCGACACCCATCTCATTTGCAATCTTTTGAGCTTCATCTTTGGCTTTTTCAAAACCAGTCTCTATATTCTTAAAAAATGAAATGAGGCCCTTTAGGGGACTTATATCCACATCAACCTTGTTCAATATTTCATGCCAAATAACTATATCGATAAGGGAAATCAAGCTTCTTGAGACCAAAGTTTGCTAAAGCACGGGCTTCATTAATTGATGCAACATCAAATTTGTGCTCAATTATGCGAATCAATGCAATTCTTATTTGTGGTGTTTGGAATCTCATTGCTTTTACACTAGGTAGATGACTTTTCCAACAGGTATTTGACCAGGACTTCAGTGTGAGACCTTTTCCACTACGAGCTTTGACATAATGCGCAAGAACATCCCATCACTTTGTTGATCCAGAGAAGAAAATGTAAACCCGCAGTATCAACCAAAAAAACTTTTTGCTTGAGTAGAAGACATGACAATAAGATAAAGATTAAGAAAATGACAATAAGGAGTGTAAAAGCATCTTGGATACTCTTGTAGTCTCCGGCTTGAACACCTTTATATTGCCCTTTCATGTTAGAACCATTATCACTTGACTTCTCACATCATTCAAATCAAGTTCCGAAGCTTCCAAATCACTCTCGTGGTCATAGAAAAATGTTTCTCCTGTAGTATCTACCACCTTCAAAACTCAATAAAGTATTCTTCCACTCTTATTGGAGATTTAGCTAAACCGAACCGAAATCTATCGGTTTGCTATATTCAAAACCGAGACCGAAACCGAATTTTGGTAATCCATTACCAAATCTTACGGTTCGGTTCGGTATGGGATAAAACTAAATGTTATTTGGCCCTGCCTGTCTATTCTTGATTGTCAAGATTTCTCACGGTTCATATCCGATAGATATTAGTAATACTATAACAGACTCTATGACTAGTGTTTAGGCATACACCTCAAAACATCCACCCTTTATGTAATGTAATCCTCTCACTTTTTAACAAACTCTATAACAGATGATATACATTTATACATAAACATGTTCGGTTCGGTAAACCGATGATATAATGTATATATGTCCGAATTGAAGTTGAAGTAAACATGTTCGGTTCGGTAAACCGACGGTATATTGATATTCAAAACTGAAACTGTACCAAATTGATCGGTTCGGTTCGGTAAACTGAACCTAATATTCAGAGCATTTCCGGTTTCAGTTTTTTCGGATTCGGTTGTCTCGGTTTTCGATTTGGTTTCGGTTAAACCGATCCAACCCTAGATTTAGCAGTATTGACACATCTTAAAATAAGAGCCATTTGTTCATCATGACTGATATCAGGTGTGCAATCAAGAATATCTGAAAAAGTAATTAGCTTCCTTCACAATTTTAAGAATTACACTTTTGACCTCCGCGGCTAACAATACTATCAACACATTTGGGATGTTATGACCAAAATATGCAT